>JAGFNQ010001148.1:0-39972 GCA_024364735.1 Boesenbergia rotunda | reverse complement strand
TTAGCCTTATAGGTTTCGTGAGACAGGTTTTGACTAGTAAAATTATTTTGAAAAATTTTGATTAATTTTGAAAACAATTAAATTTTTTGAAAACTTAATTAATTTTGAAAATTGTTGAAAAAATGTTTAAATCTACAAATAACTGAAATTTTGTGTTAGATTCGAATTTATCAAAAAATAATTTGATTTTGACTTTCAAAAATTAGCTTCCAGGTCTTGGCGAGGCACTAGGCCTTCTTTGGCCGTAGCCTTATGGGATCATCCACCCTTTCCTTGACAAAGTCTTTTAATAAAATTTCATTTTTAAAATTATTCTTTGAAAATTTTTTGGTCTAACTAGTTTAGGTTTTGGATCGGTAGCTTCGGCTAGTTCCGCCAAATTGGCTTCCCTAACGTACTATCATCTCACCTCCACCTAATACTATGTTGTCAAGTTTCAGTTAAGTTTGTTCAGTCCTTAACTAACCATTCCTAAATCTAAGCATGGTAAATTGCAGGAATTTTAAATAAACAATCAATCAAGCAATTGCAATTAAGGATTAAATTTTTATCTAATATTGAATATTATTTTCAGTTTGGCTCCCCCTGGACTAAAGCCACGGTGATGGATAGGCAAGATGTGAATCTTGTCCTTGGGGATCCAATACTGATTTGATCCAGTTGGTTTGTTCAGGTATAGTTTAGGTACCCATGCCTGAATTTTACCTCTGGACTGATTCAGTACAGCAAAGTAAGATCTTTGCCGGGATTTGGTTCTATAGCCCAGTCCGGATCGATTTAGAACTGATTTCTATTTTCCAAGGATCATGTCAAGACCCTTGGAACCAGATGTAAATCGTTCTAAAGCTGATCTAAGATCCTTAACCTGAGTTTTCAGGGAGGAATTTTCCTTTTCAAGTTTTTCAACTTGAGTAGGAGTTCCTTCCTGAACCTTCTCGGTTAAGGGTTTAGAGTCAGCTCCCTCTTTCAGGAGTTTTACTTCCTGTCAGAGGGATTCGACTCGGAGTTTGGCTTTTGCCAAATCTCGAGAAAGAAATGAAATTAATTCAGTTAATTGACATCTATTAAAACCAGTTACCTTAATTTCGTCGTCTTCTGTAAATGTCAGCTCGCCGTCGTCCTGTTCTGATTCTGACTCAGACTCGACTTTTTCTGAGGCGGTCAGAGCTAGTAGGGTTGATTGGGGTGCTTCTTCTTCTTCTTCTGAGGAAGACTTGTCCCAGGTTGCTTGGAGCGCCTTCTTTCTTCTTGTCTTTTTAATTTCCTTTAAGTTTGGACATTCTGTCTTGTAGTGGCCCTTCTTCTTGCACTCGTAGCAGGTTACGTTGGGCTTGCTTTTGTCATTTGCTAGTTCAGCTGGTTCGTCCTTTCTTCGGCTGATTTTCCGTTTGTTGGTTCGGTTCTTCAGCTCCTTGTAGTAACTTCGGGCTAGTCGGACCAGCTTCTTTTGATCTCCTTCTTCATCTTCTGAGTCTGAGTTAGACTCGGGTTCAGGTTCAGGCTTCTTCTTCGTTGTCCTTAGAGTTTTACCTGCAACGAAAGCAATACCTTTCTCGACCATATTCGTGTTAGTTTGTTCGTGCAGTTCGAGTTCAGAAAATAATTCATCTAATTTTATTTTCGAAAGATCCCTTGAGACCTTGTATGCATCTACCATAGATGCCCACAAGGTGTTTCTAGGGAAAGCGTTTAAGGCATACCTTATTAGGTCATGGTTTTCAACCTTGTGACCTATTATGTGAAGACCGTTCATTACCTCTTGGATTCGTGCGTGGAGCTGAGCTGCTGTTTCGTTGTCGGCCATCTTGAAGGTGTAGAGTTTGTTCAGTAGCAGATCCCTCTTACTGATTCGAGTATCTGAAGTCCCTTCGTGCAGCTCGATCAGTTTTGTCCATAGCTCCTTTGCACTGTTGAAGGGGCCCACGCGGTTCAGCTCCTCTTTCGTTAATCCGTATTGAAGAGTCTGAGTAGCTTTTGCGTCAGCTTCTATCTTTCGCTTTAGGGCGTTGTCCCATTCAGAGTAGCTCTGAGGAAGTCCTTCGGCATTTCGGGGGATCTCCAGACCGGACTGGATAATGATCCACATGTCCACCTGAGTTTTCAGGTGGACCTCCATACGACTTTTCCAGTAAGAAAAGTCTTCTTCACTGAAGACTGGAGGTCTAGCGGTGCTAAATCCCTCTTGCATGGCCATTTGTTCTGTTAAAAGAAAACTAACAAAGAAATGTCCCAAGACTTGGTCTTGGATTAGTAGTGCTGGATAAGGATAATAAAGTATTAAAAAAATCAAATAATAAAAAGAAATAGAAAAAAATCTGAAAAATAATTTTCAAACTGGTGGTTGCACCAAGTTTGAATAACCCCGCTCTGATACCACTTGTTAGATCGAGAAAACCGATAGAGGGGGGGTGAATATCGGAAATCGTTCGGATTTTCGTAAAGAGCACGTACGCAGCGGAAATAAAATAAAAACAATCACAGCACAAAGACACAGTCGATTTACTTGGTTCGGAGCCTGTGTCGACTCCTACTCTAAGGCCCACAGTCGTTGACCGTTTACTATGGGCAATTTTATATACGCGCAAAACAGTTTACAATAATTTATTACAAATAAGTGCACTAACAATAATAATAAAAAATTCGATCTTCGTTACCGACGTCTGGAGTGGATTGACTCTTTCGGGGCAGCGGGACGTCGTCGGCTCGAGTTGGAGTGTTTCCGGAGCAAGGCACGAGCGTAGAAGATCTTTGGGGCGTTGAGAGAACTGATACTTCGAAGCCTTGGTCGAGGGCCCTTTATATAGGGCCTGGGGGTGCCCGGGATGTCGGGGGCGCCCCCCACGTGGCCTTTGATCCGCAGAGCTCTCGGTCAGCGTCTATCCTCTGGATCCGCTTTGACCGGGGCGCCCGGAGTGCTCGGGGCGCCCGGAGTGCTCGGGGCGCCCGGATTGACCGGGTCAAAGTTCTATCTCCTTGGCTTCGAGGGTTTCTGGTTCGAGGTTGCGCATGGGGGCGCCCGCAGCGCAGGGGGCGCCCGCAGCGCAGGGGGCGCCCGCAGCGCAGGGGGCGCCCGGGAGCAACGGGGGCGCCCGGGAGCACGGGGGCGCCCCGAATATGAACTGTCGAAGCTACTTTGCATTTGTTGTTTTTGGTGTTCACCTTGGGGGCGCCCAGGACACTCCGGGCGCCCTGGTCAGCTATTGCCTCATTCCTTTGAGGCTCTCTGAGCTGCAGACACACGTTCCTTCGGTCCTGCATCCAGGGTTAGTCCAAAACACAATAAAGCAATTAAAATATTTATTTATACAGCCTTAGCTATCTTGGTTCTGACTTTGGTCTCCAAAATGGAGCCCTAGGTCGAACTGACGCCTACTATTCCCTCGACGGGGAACGCGTCCTCACCTACTCCTCTTAAGAGAATTTACCTGATGCCAACCGTTCCTCTGGTTGGACTTTTGCCTGACGGTCCTTTGTCAGGTCTTGGATGCCGAGCTGCCCTTCGCTCGGTGCCTAGCATTCCTTTGCTAGGGCTTTAGTCCCAGACTGTCCTTCGCCTGGCGCCTAGCAGTCCTTCGCTAGGGCTTTGACCCTGGCATTCCTTCGCCAGTGCCTAGCAGTCCTTCGCTAGGTCTTTTTACCCTGACATTCCTTCGCCAGTGCCTAGCAGTCCTTCACTAGGGCTTTTCCTGCACACTAGAGTAACTTGTTAGAAAACAAGTAAGACTTAACTTTTGAGCTATGTTGCCATTATCAAAATACAGGTTTGACTTAGGTGCATTCTGCACCAACACTTGGCGTTGCCCTCTTCTTTCTGGCGCTTGCGCTCGCTGCTGACTACGAGCACGCGGTCATCCTCGACCTGGACCTTGATGTCGGTCGGCTTGAGACCAGGCATGTCGACGACGAAGACATAGGCGTCGGGGAATTCCTTGACGTCGGCGAGGGTGGAGGCCATGGCCTTGGCGTCGCGGACGTAGGTGCGGGTGGGTGCGCCCATCGCCTTCTCCGTCTCTTCGGGGACGTCGATCAGGTGTTGCAGAGGGCCATCGAAACCAAGCATTCTCACGTCCATGGCCGCAGCTAACCGGATCGTGTGTAGTCTTTTCGATCGCCTTCTTGCCTTTGATTTCTGTCGATGGGAATCATCTTCCTCCTTTTACTGGCATAGCGTCCTCAGCAGTTCTTCCTCCTTTTACTGGATCCAGCAGTTCTTCCTCTCAAACACTCGAGCTCGAACTCCCATCGCCACCGTAGCGTCCTCCGGAGATCTCCAGTGCCTCAACAACCTTAAACTTTTGGGGCCAAAGAAACATGAGGGGGATCACATCAGTGCCCTAAGGGGGATCTCCTTGTACTGGTGCGGCAGTTTGTGTGTGGCGAAGAAGAAGAAGAAGGAGGAGGAGGAAAAGATGGCAAGAAAGGTTTAAGGTATCTTAGGGTTCGGCGTTGTCGCTCGCTGCGGCGAAGGAAGAGAATGAATTAAGGGGAGGTACCAACAATGTAAACGGCGGGCGTTTTCGTTTTCGCGCTCGCTCGCTGTTGTGTATTACCACGTAACCAACACAAATAGACAACAGTTATTTAAAAACAGTTGTCGTAACCAACCAAATAGACATCGATTTTTAAAAAATCATTGTCTTTGACATACATAAGACAACAGTTTTTTAACAACCGTTGTCTTTTTCCGCAAAATTTTTTTCAACATCAACAGTTTTGGAAAAAACTGTTCTTAAATAAAAAAGACAACGGTTTTTCAAAAAACCGTTGTCTATTGGGTGTTGTTGAATCTAAAAATTCTTGTAGTGTCTGAGCTTAAACATCCTCTCTGAATATCAAATGAGACTCTATCATCAAATAACTCTGCCTCAACAACCTCATCTGAAATACCCATGCTAATGATAGAAGGATCCTCTCTGGGGTGCTGTGGAAAGGGTAAAAAGACTTTTGGCTCCTCCACTTGAGCTGAAAATTTCGGAAATGAATCTTGAACAGGAATTTCAGGAGGAATAGCGGGTGTAGGTGCCCTAATTTTATGGATTTCTTCTTCTTCTACTACCAAAATTGCAAGATCAATTGAAGAAGGACTTAGGCTTGCACTAGGGTCACCTTGAACTGGTATAGAATCAATTTCGGGGTTGTTTTGAGTTGTAAAATAGGCTGCTGGAAATTTTTTAAAAAAATCAACCCTTGGAATATTTAGACTTGAAACAACTTCCTCATTCCTCAAAGTTAGTTCACAATCATGCCCCTTATGATTTTCAGTAGCTTGAGAAGGTAATTGGCTTGATCCCTGGGCTTGCATTTGATTCATTTCATTAACCAATTGTCCCATGTGTCTCTCAATGTTTTGAAGCGTAGAATCATACTCTTGTTGTTGTGAACTTTGTTGTTGTATGATTTGTTGCAAAATCTCCTCAAGCTTTTGTTGTTGAGCCTCAAACTCACTAGAATCCTCGAAGTCTCCTTGATTAGTGCAGGACTCTTGTTGGTCTTGAAAAGTGACATAAGATTGCTGAAAATTATAAGTAAGCTGTGAACTTTGAAAATGAAGCTGTTGGGGCTGATTAGGTAAGCAACTGGGTTGTTGAAATTGCTGAAAATTAGTTTGACAACTTGGTGGATGTTGCTGAAAATTATGAGTCTGAAATTGCTGATATGCTTCCTAAAAATGTTGGTTGAAAGGCTGAAAATCTTGAAACTGAGAATGCTACTGGAATGGTTGGAAAGATTGCTGTGAAGGTTGGAAACCTTGCTGATCATAATGAAATTGTTGTTGAAAATCTTAATAAACTTGCTGGTTCTGATGAAGTGGTGGCTGAAGAAATGGTTGCTGAATATTCTGAAAATTTTGCTGAAACTGCTGTTCTAGCTGATTCCAAGGTTGGTTTTGCTGAAATTGTTGGTTTGGTTGCTGAAAATCTTGATAAGGTTGGAATGGTTGAAAATTTTGTTGAAAATTTTGGAATTGAGAATAGGGTTGCTGAAAATTCTGACAAGGTTGCTGAAAGTTCTGAAAATACTGATATTCTGCCATGGAACTGCTTGAATGAGTAGAAAAATTTTCAATAGCTTCTCAAACTCTTAAGATCACCACCTGCAGTCCTGGCCTCAAACAAACAAAAATGGCAGCAAATGTATACAAAAAGATAAAGCAAATGAAAATAGAATCAAAGAATATAAATATTAAACACAAGCTCAAATTAAACAAACTCAACTAGTGATTCCCCAGCAACGGCGCCAAAAATTTGATGTGGCCCAATACTAGTGTCATGAGTAAGCCTCAAATTTAGGTATTTATAAACTGGAAACCCTTGGCTAACAAAATGGAAATGTAGTATAGGGGTCTCAGGTCGTATTTTTCCAAGGACTAGTTGTGAATGTTTAATTCGAGCTTGTAAGTTATTTGTCGTTTAATGATTTGGGTTTTCTAATAAAATGGGGGGGGGGGGGGGTGTTTTGGTGATAAGGAAAGGACAATATGAACCAGAATGGACTTAACTAAAACATGGAACGAATTGGAAAATTACAAGAATTGCACATATACTATTTGAAGAACTAAGCACTTAAATTCAAATAATGAAGTTGAAACTTAAGAACTACTTGCAGGAAACTAATTGTAGAAAATGAATTGCAGAGATTGGAAACTAGAACAAAATGATACTTAAGAACTTGATTTGAAATGTAGTTGAAACAAGCTTGAACAATTGAAGAAAGTAAATGCTTGGAACTAAAATTTATCCTAAATTAAACATCAAATCAGTTTCTAATCAAGATTTCCCTTTGCCGTCACACAAAGGATGAGCTAGAAACCCTCTGAACTCAAAAATCAGCGAAGAAGAACTCCCAAGATCAGCTTGCTGCGAATTGGCCTACCTGATCGGTCACTGGACCGATAAGGTCTTCTTCTGATCGGTCACGGGACCGATCAGAGTCATCCCTGTCCGATCAAATGGTCCGATCAGTGACTGAAATCTGTTCCCAATCTCTTCCTCCTCGATTGGCTGGTTGGCGATCGAGCTAAGACACTATCAGAGCACCTTCGAGAACCCCTCTACATTGCTTCGACAGCTCCGAACGACGAAAACCAACAGTCAACAGCAGCTTCAGCGAGACCCTCACATAAACTTCCAGAAACCAATTTCGATTAGCAAACTAAACAGGAATCATACCTCAATGATCCAAAACCTTGAGAAGGACAGATCTAATGTTGGGCGCGCACGATCTATGAAGAAAACGAGGAGCAAAACGATGAAGAAATGATGAAGAAAACTGGATCTGGCGACTACTGCTACCCTGCGACACGCGACGATGACCCATCTGATCGGGAGAAGAAACTGTTTTTATAGTTAGGAATGGACGGCTGAGATCGTTCTGGATTCATCCAACGGTCGGATCTCCTCAGATCTGAACCAAAGTTTTCAGATCTCCATTAGACGGTCAGATCTGCCTTTCCTTAGCTGGGATCAACCGGATCTGCAATGGATGGCTCACATTTCTCTGCCCTCTTGAATGGACTGTTGAAACTCCCCCACACTTGATCCGACGGTCAAATGGACTCTGATTTGGCACCAAACTTCAGATCTTGATCCATGGACTTTAAACTCTATCTTGATCTTAGATTGATCAGAAGTTGACGGATGGCTCAGATCTGGCCGTTCTCTTGAATGGACAACCCGTATTAATCCGATGCTTGATTACCTTGATCCGGATCCAATTCTAACTCAAGTTTGATCCAATCCGATCTTGGTCCATGATCATTTGAAGCCTACAAAATTAGATTCACATTTTAGTGCCAAAATATCTCAAATATACCAAGATTTGAATCAAAAGCCAAAATAGAAAGAATTCATGAAACCTAATGCAAATGCAAACTTAAGCATATAAAAGTGGATCAAAACATGGATTTGAGAGCCTAGATTTATCAGCAAAATGGTAGTTATCAATTAGTCACCTCAAGGTGGTGGATACCAAGTAAATCCTTAGTGTTAGCATTGCTTGAAGTCTTCCACGGCAACAAATCATCTACAAGAAAATCAGAGCTAATCACCCCCCCCCCTCTAGCTATCCTACCAGTCCTAACAAGTGGTATCAGAGCGAGGTCGCTCTTCTTTGGACTCATCGCCAAGAGAGCAAGAGCTAGAGGAAGAGGAAGAAGTTTGAAGAAACCCTAATTTCAAGAAGTCATCATCAAGAGGGTTCAACTTCAAAAATTGGCTACGACACCCAGGCACCTCCACCATTCGACAAGGCAAATTTCGATCTTTGGAAGTCAAAGATTGAAAATTACTTCATGATGGAGATAGAGCAATGGTTTGCTCTAATGGAGGGTTTTGAAGCTCCAAAGGAAAGCTCCTCAAGAAAGCAAATGGAATGAGGAGCAAATCAAGAGATGCGAGGCCAAAGACAAAGTGACCAAGTTATTGGTCAATCTTTTGCCGAGCACCATCTTGGACAAGATTGGAGAATTTAAAATGCCAAAGAGATTTGGAGCAAATGGGCAAAGCTTCATGAAGATCCCTCCACTGTACCATATCAAGACAAATCTGAAGAGGGAGATTCATCAAATGAAGAGGATTTGGAAGTTGAGAGATGCTCAACATCCGAGGAGGAAATTCATGAAGCTTCTACTTCAAGGTTTGAAGTGGAGCAAAATTTGACATTGACGCCTGAACAAGAAGAGGCTTCAACATCATTTTCCAATGTCAATGAAGAGGGAGAAAGTGTCACCCCTACAAGCAAAGGTATAAAAAAGTTTAATTTGTAAAAATAAAGATCATATCATTTGCTTTGAGTGTAGGGGAAAAGGTAAGAGTAAGTGTCCCAAATTGGTCAAGAAGGTGGTGCAAGAGGCACCCAAGACCAAGGAGAAGCCAAAGAAGGTCGGCCCCGTGATAAAGAAAGATAAGAAGCACATTGTGTGCTTCTCATGCAAACAAAAGGGACACTATCGAAATCAATGTCCAAAGGAGAAGGATTCGACCAAGGCAAAAAGGAGGAGCTCAAATAAAGGGGGAGTCTCCAAGTTTAAGACTAGGGTACCATTAGGTAATGGTATTTATTTAAATCATGATAATGTGCATGTTAAAAATAAATATTTTCATTTAAATGCTATTTATCATGAAAATAGGAGGTATGAAAAACCTAAGAAAAAATATAGAGTCTTCCATGCTAGGTCTACCACATCTAAGGATAGGGAAGATTTTAGATCATTTAAGGGTAGACCTACCCAAAACAAGGCCAAAAGGAAAAATCACCAAGGCAATCTTAGAAAACCAAGCTTTGAGAAAGTAATGATTGAAAATCAAGTGTTGAGGTCAAAACATGAGACATTAGAAAAATCACTCTAAAAAATAAAAAATCTATTTAAGGGATCAAAAATTTAAAACCTAGATTTAGGAAATCAAGGAGCCCCTAAGAGCAAGAAAGGTTTGGGATACAAACCTAAAACCAAGGATGATGGTCCATCCTATCATAGAGATCCATATAGGTATGAAACTCAATCTAGGTCAAGGAGTCAAATTAAGGCCATAAGGGAAGTCATCCCTAGGGTTGACCAAGACAAGATCAATATGACTAAGGCTTCGGAGAAGTCTAAAAAGGTCATTAGGAAGGTATCAAGGGAAGTTATCCCAAATGAATACCTAGAACACCCAAGGAGCACCAATAGGTTTTGTGCGTGGTTTTGTGCGTGATTTTTCGTTTTTTATTTCTAATAAATAATATTTGTGTGTGGTTTTAAAATATTCTTACGCCTTTTTCAATTTTGAATTTTCATCTTTTCACCATTCATTAGAGTTGATAAAATGATCAATTTTTGAAAATTTATCATAAAATTTTTTATTATTATTTTAATATTTTTTCTCGAAATTCATGCTACCTTAATTCGAGCAATCTCTTTTAACTCCTATTTTTTCCATTAATCAGAATATTCATTTTCTAAAAATTTGGCTCAAACTTATTATTATTATTTTTTATTATTCTGCCTCTAAATTTGTGTAATATTTTTGTTGGGCTATTTTTTCTCTCTCCCGCACTACTAATCCAAGCCCAAGTCTTGGTACATTTCTGTTATTTCTCTTGTGTGCAAGGATTATTTTAAATGGCCAATCAAGAATGGAATAGTATCCGTCCACCCCTATTCTTTGGCGAGAACTTCAGAACCTGGAAGGGTCTAATGGAATCCCACCTAAAGACCCATCAGGATTTATGGATGATAATCCAAACAGGGTTTTCAGTACCTACAGAAGATAGAATGTCGATCGCCTGGGATAAATTGGATGAATCAACTCTGAGGATGATCGAGGCAGATGTAAAGGCGACTGCAATCCTACAATGTGGCCTAACAAATGAAGAATTAAAGCAGATCGGACCATTTGAATGTGCTAAAGAGATGTAGGAGAAGCTAATCAACCTACACGAAGAGAGCTCCGATATTGAGGTCTTTGAAGGTGTGATGTTTGAATCATCGAACGAATCAGATGAAGAAGAAGAAGATCACCTAAGCTATCTTGCACACTCGATCCAAGCACAAACAGCCGAGTCAGAGTCAGAGTCTGAACCCGAATCCGAAGCCGAATCCAAACCAGAATCAGAAGATGAGTCTAGATCCAAGGCGACAAGAATCATGGGGAGATTCCCAATAAGGAATCAAAAGGTAAAAGTGTAAATTCAAATGTTAAAAATAAAATAATTTGTTACACATGCTGGGAGAGAGGGCACTACAAAAGTAGGTGTCCTACTCGTAAGACACGAATGACGCCACTAACAGCGACAAAGGAACCAATTCCAAAAGCACGAAAGGACAAAAGTCGCATCCAATGCTTCAAGTGCCAGGAGTTTGGGCATTACAAAGATGAATGCACAAATAGAAGAGCCAAAGATCCCGGACAGCCTACCACGACGGGTAACTTTAATTTATATGAAAAATCCACTCTTTACTATGAATGTTGATAGCTTACTTAATCACTCTTGGTCAAATTTAGATATGGACACATGCCTAAATAACTTAGTTAAATCATGTATATTAATAAATTCAAATTTCAAAATGTTAAGACAAGAAAATGAGACTTTGAAAATTAAAATTGATATACTAGAAAAACTAATTAATAATCTTGCTAACTTAGAAAATCCAGAAATTTCCCCCCATTATAATTTTACTTAGTTTTTTATGCTTGGATTTAGAATTGGATAGTTAAAGGACAAACAGTTTAATTAAAATTTGAATAACATAGTATTGGGTGGAGGTGAGATGATAGTACGTTAGGGAAGCCCTTCTAATAAGGTCAAGTATACTCTACTTGGTCTGTTTAGTCTGGTGGAACTAGCCGAAGCTACCGATCCAAGACCCAAACTAGTTAGACCAAAATCTTTCAAGGAGTAACTTGAAGATGAATTTTCTATAAAACGGTTTGTCAAGGAAAGGGATGATGATCCAATAAGGCTACAGCCAAAGAAGGCCTAGTGCATCGCCAAGACCTGGAAGCCAATTATAGAAAATCAAATTCACTTTACTATTGTCAGATTTGAATCTAACACAAATTTTAAGTAAATCTTAGATTTAACACTAATTTGAAGATAAAAATAAAACATCTCACAAAACAGATAAGGTAACCTGTTTTGTCATGTAGAACTGGGTGAGATGTCTTGGACCTAATAATGTAGTTCAATACTTTTTCAAAATCAACTCAATTTTCTCTAAAATTAATTCTAAATTAACTCTATATGTTTTCCACTCAACACTTTTCAAAAATTGAATTTCATTTGTTTTCAAAATTAACTCATCAAACTAAGTCTTGATTGAATTATACTAAGATCTAGGACTTGATTGAGTCAATTATTGATTGGTAAAACCAAGTCAACATAGTCAAACCTGGTCAACACTAAAATCCCTTAAGGCATTTAGATAAAGTCAGAACGTGTCGGATACAAGGGGAGTTTTTTTATTTTTTAAAAAATTTAGATATTTTTCGTTCTAAAACTTATTATCATCTCGAAATAAGGTTTTCAAAAATTGATTCAAAAACCTTCGTATATTACTATCTCTTTGAAAAAATTATCATTTCAAAATGTTCTTCGAAAACTGTGCTATCATTCCAAATTGTGTTTTCAAAAATTTATCTCCTTGAAACTTATCATACTCAAAAGGTTGTTCAAAATTGTTCTTTTAAATTTTGATAAACCCTAAAGACACAGAGGAAGTCTTCTTCATGATCTACAAGAACTCCTAGGATGTCAAATTTAGGGGAAGTCTAAAAGAAAACTTTATGACTATTATTTTTCGAAATTTTTTTTGGCAATTTGTTTTTGAAATTATTATATAATCCTTTTGGTCTGAACCAAACCCTAAAGACTCAGAGGAAGAGTACTTGTAGTCAACAAGCTTCCGAGGACTGCGTCAAGTTTAGGGCGACGCCAAATTAAAAGAGTTATTAATCATTTCAAAATAATATGTTTTCTTATACTATACTTTCAAAATTTTGTCGAAAACATAAGTAATTTGTCATTCAAAATATTATTTAAAAATATTTTTGTGGCTTATAAAATCAGAAATAACATTTTCTTGAGTTTGGAGAATTTCCAGGACACTTAGGGAAATGCCTTTGTAGTTAACAAGGTTTCCTAGGATTGTGTCAGACTGGAAAAGAAACCAAGTCAAGCAAAATATTATGCTTTAAAGACAATATTTCAAAAGTACTAGTATTTTTCAAAAATAGATAATATTTCTTAATAGTACTAATATTTTCAAAAAATGCATAATATTATTCAAAAGTACTTGCATTTTCTTCTAAAGTATTTGCACTTTTCAAAATATTCAAAACAAGTAAACTTATTGATTAAATATTTTTTTTGCTTATCATGCATGCACTCAATAAGAATATACACTTGACTCCAATTCTATTTTTGAGCATCAATTCTTCATTCTTTCAAAATTTTGTTACTTAGAAATTATCATAATTCTTGACATTATTTTACTTAGGATTATTTTTCGATCAAATTCTTATATTTTCAAGACTCATAAACTCTGATACACAAATTTTAAATTTCTTTCAAAATATATTTTTCAAAAGTTCTTTATTGATATATGGCCAAGGGGGAGAGTAGAAAAAGTGAAAATTAAAAACTTCCTTAAACTTTTTCCCCTTTTTAGAATCTCCTTTGTGATTCCCAGAAAATTTTGTTTCAAAATATCATTTCAAACTGAACTTATGAGTATGTTTATATTTAGAACTCTTTTCAAGTATTCTTTCGAAAAGCTTCAAGGGGAAAATTTCAAATCATGAGGGAGCTTTGTGCAATGTTTCAGTTTTGCAATTGGAAATGGTCTAAAACATAAGGAGAAGAGTTTCACATTAAGAGGGAGAGAAAGAAAGAGGGAAAGGAATTTTTTAAAAAATATTTAAATTTTTATCTCTTTTTCAAAAAGTAAAGCAAAAATTTCTAAGTACTTCAAATTTTTTTAAGGGCTAAGTGCTATTAAAATTTCAAAGTACTGTCAAAATTCTTCAAGTGCTTTCAAGTATTTCTCGTGCTTCAAAATTTTCTAAGTATGTCTAAGTGTTTCAAATTTTTTTAAGTACATGTTTTTTTCTAAGTAAAATTTTCCTTAGTAAACAAAATTTGTCTGAGCAAAAATTTTTTGAAAATTTTGGCAAATGTTTCTAAGTAAAGTTTTTTTAAAAAAACTTGTCTAGAAATTTCTTAAAGATATTGTTTTTCAAAATGCACAAAGTGTTTCCAAGCAATGTTTTCTAAGTGTGCAAATGTTTTTGGTAAACAAATTTTTTCCAATTCTCAAAGTTAAACTTTTTAAAGGGAAATTTGGCTTCAAAATTTTGCCTAAGTAAATCTTTTTTAGTAAAATTCTCTTTGCAAAGCCTTGTAAGTAAAAGTTTTTTAACAAAATTTAGGCTTGCAAAACTTTTCTAAATGTAAAAAGTTTTTTTTGGTGCAAATGCTTTTACTCTATTTTTGAAAAAAGAAAAACACTTTGTCAATAACATGAAGCACATGGAAGTTTTACAAAAACTGCATATCATTGGAAAAACTGAAAAATCCCTATTAGGTATCTTGTTCACCCATGAATATTTTTTTGATATATGTCAAAGGGGGAGGAAAGGTCAAAATTAAGTGTTTTATAACACAATTATTCAGGGGGAGTATGAGAAAATCTTTTTTCAAAATTACATTGGTATTAGACTTTATATTGTTCAAAATTGCTATATTTCATTGGTCTTAACCTTCTTGCTTAAACTGTTATAATTTTTACTTAACTTTGAATTGTGTTGCCATAAATCAAAAAGGGGGAGATTGTTGGTGTCGGAAGCACCATATCGAACCTTGTTTTGATATTGACAAAGGGTTCAAAGTTAAGTATTATTGGTTCTCTAACGATGTTACTCAAGTGTGCAGGAAAAGTCCTAGGAACACTAGGCACGAAGTCATGGTTCTAAGAATTGGGCAATAAGTCCTGGTCGCGGGCTGGGCAACTAAGTCCTGACATAAGGTTAGGCAATAAGTCCTGGTCGTGGACTGGGCACTAAGACCTGGCCGAGGGCTGGGCACCGAAGACCTGGTTCGAGGAATTGGGCACTAAGTCCTGGTCACGGACTAGGCACGAAGACCTGGTGAGTAAAGGTGGGCAAAAGGCCAACTGGAGGAGCTGGTTGGCAAAAAGGTAAATTCTCCTGAGAGGAGTAGGTGAGGACGCATTCCCCGTAGAGGGAACATTAGGCGTCGGTTCGACCTAGGGTTCCATTTGGGAGACCCGAAGTCAGAACCAAGACAGCTACGACTATAAATAAAGGTTAATATGTTTTGCTTCTTTATTTTGGAACTAACCTTGGATGCAGGGATCGAAGGACTGGTTTTCTGCAACTAGGTGCTTCAATGGAGTGAGGCACCTTACTGGGTTGGGCGCCCGAATGCATACGGGCGCCTGGATGGATACGGGCACCCAAGTGCAAAGGCAAAACAGAAGCAAGCGAAGCAAACAACAACGAAGCCTTTGGACCTACTCTGATCAGGCGCCCGTGAGGTCACGGGCGCCCCCATCAGCTTAGGCTCCCAAGAGGAGATGGATAAGTGCTGACCGAGCCTGCGGATAAGGGTTCGCGCAGGGAAGCCCACGTGTTAGGCGCCCCCATCGACTTAGGCACCCGTATGGGTGCTATAAAAGGGGGTTCACCCCCACGGTTTCGAAATCCATTGCTCTCAACTCTCTAGACACTTTCACTCAAGCGTTATGCCCCGGCAAAGTTCGATTTCGAGATTCCAGCGCTGACGATGACCCTCTGCTCCAGAATTCGATCCACCTTGGGCGTCGGTAAACATTCAATTTACGAAAGTGTTGTGATTTAAATTTCCAATTCTATATCTGTACTATCATCTTGTAAAATCTTTATCGAATATAGAATTGCCCAATGTAAACTGTCAAGGACCATGGGCCTTGGAGTAAGAGCCGACCACGACTCCGAACCAAGTAAAAAATGACTTGTGTTTTTGTGTATTTTGTCATTTTCTGCTGCGCATTTACTCTTCTACTCCGAAAAATTTTATAACGATATTCACCCCCCCTCTATCGTTTTCTCCGATCCAACAGAAGAAACTACAAGAGGAAGCAAAATACAATGAAAAATCTTACAAGATTTACAATAATGTGCTCTCTTTGCTTTTCTTGCTTTCTTCAAGCTTGAGATCGCCTCTAGAACTTTAGAAGTGCAGCAACACTATGCCCCAAAGCTACTCTTGAAATGGCATGGAAGGAGGAGGAGAAGTGCCGAAGAGCTGTCGAAGAGATGTGCTTCAAATCTGCGTGAAAACCCTATATACCCGATGCCTAGGGTTTCCTAATCGATTACCCAATCGATTACCACGTCAGACTTAGCCATTCAAAGGCTAGTTTTTAAACCTTAATCGATTAGCCAATCGATTAAGACCAGCTTTAATCGATTGCTGAATCGATTCAGCGCCTTTCTGTGTTCTCGCGTAAGGCTGCAGTAATCAATCACCCGATCGATTACAGGACCCCTTAATCGATTGACCAATCGATTAAGGAGAGGCTGAATCGATTGCCCAATCGATTCATCCACCTTCTGTTCTCGCAACTCAATTCTTCTAATCGATCAGCCAATCGATTCACACCTCACTTAATCGATCACCCGATCGATCAAGGAAGCTTCTGATCGGGAGAAATCAAACCCTAATCGATTGCCCAATCGATTGAGTCCAACCTAACTTGTGTTCACAAGTCTAGGGCTCCCTACCAAGTGTCTGGTCAACCCCTTTGACATATCTGGATTTCTCCTACCTAGCTCTCAGCTAGGACTTAAACCTGATTCCCAACCAGGTTTGTCTAACCCTCGAGTTAGGTCTAGTCTCTCGGTAGACTTCCACCTTGCAAGTGTGTGATCTCCCCGATCCACCTAGACTTCACCTAGTCCCACTAGGTCTTTTCCAATCAAGTCTCCAGTCATCCTTGACCCACTTGACTCACACGATATTCAATCATCATTATCAAACATCGAAACATCCAACCTTAAGCTTACCAAGCTTACTAGACATAAGCTCAACCGAGCCTAGTCAAACGAGGTCAACCCTGACCGAAACAAGATTGCACCAACACTAGATAGGTCTAGGGAGTGTCAACTCAAATTGGAAGGGTAGTTAACCTAACCTTGATGAAGGTGTCACTTTGGGACATTTTCAAGGAGTTACTATGCTTGAAAATGAAGGAGTCATTTGTTTACTCTAGGAGGAGTAAAATTTGTGCCAAACTATATTTTTGAAAGATTGAACTCAATAAAGTTGGCACAACTAGGTTAGAATCCGAAGTTAGGCCAAGTTGGGGAGTTTTGGCATTATCTTGGAAATTAGGGGCAAAGTTAGGATTATCAATGGCTTAGCAATGTGTCATTGATACTTAGATGGGAAATATAGGTATTTTCTTTTGTGCTACTATGCCATATTTTGTATGCCCCATCACATGCCGTGACATCATAATCCATCATTCATATTTTATTATGAAAATATTACATGTCATGTCATACATGCATCATCTAGTTATAATATTGGTTAAATTCTCATATGATGCATGTCATAGTCATTATCATGGATTAATGTAATTATTATTGAAATTAAGGATATTGGCATTAACTGACATTCTAGGTGAATGATCCAAGTTTATAATGCCTAGGTAGAAATGCATGAACCCTTAGTTTAGGGAGAACATGACTTTCACATCTCACCAAGAGCATAAGTTGACTTGTATGTATTTTGAGACACATTAGAAATAAGTGAGATATTAGGGTGATGAATAAAACTCAAGGTGTTGATCAATGTGCATCCTATTGAGTTTTAGGTTCATCAAAATATGAATATAAATAAACTCCAATCATTGGGAAAGCTAATGTACAAGTCATGTGCATTTAGCCCAAGGAATATGGTTGGAAATTATTTTTGAAACATATTTCAAAACTATCTTGGAAAACCTTGGCGAAGACTATCTTTTGATAGAACTCATCATTGATGCATTGGATACAAAATAGAGTAAAACATTGAAGTATCTCAATAGTTTCAAATTTTGTGTCAATCTTTGAAAAATGGAGTTATTTTCAGATAAAATTATTTTTCCTTGATAGTATATGCCATAAATAATGTCTATACAAAATTTCAAGATTTTTAAATTTTGTAGTATTATTTAGGAGTTTCTGAAATTCGGACTGAATTTATTTTCAGAAATCAGAAACTCTCAATCGATCAGGTGATTGATTAGGACAATACCCAATCGATTGGTCAATCGATTGGGAGATCCTATCTGTGAGCACAGAAGCTCACGTAATCGATCCGTTGATCGATTAAGAGCAGTCGTAATCGATTAAGGCATAGCTTAATCGATTGGTTCCCAGCACCAATCGATTGAAGAGACTGAACCTGTTTGTTTTCAGTCTGATAACCTAATTTTGAGTAACCTACCAATCCCTAGCCCCTTGGAATACTTTTATAAGTACATTTGGGTAAATTTCAGTATGAAATAAAAAAGGGAGATGGTTCGATGAAAACTATAGGGTCAAGGAGAGATTTTGATTCAAGTTTTGAATCTCAAAATCTCATAACCTCGAGTTGAGATTTCCTAAAGTTTTAGAAACTCAAAAATCATTGTTGGTGCAATGATAGAGGTTTAGAGCATGTTTTGAGGGGGAGGTCTTCCTTAAAAGCATGTGTTTGATTTTTTTAAAGTGAAAGGATGAAGATTGGGAATTTTCATCACGATGAGTGCTCGAGGTTGAGCATAGGTTTACATGAAAAGTATGGGATTTTCATTGGGCATGCCTTTGACCATATAGACTCTCGGGGAGAGTTTTTGATGTGTGTCAAATGGGGAGAAGATGGAAAGGCTAAAAGAGATTAGTCTTTCTCAAGCATATTATCAAACATCAAAAAGGGGAAGATTGTTGGTGCAATCTTGGTTAGGTCAGGGTTGACCTTAGTTTGACTAGTCTCGGGTGAGCTTATGTCTAGGAAACTTGGTAAGCTTAAGGTTGGATGTTTCGATGTTTGATAATGATGTTTGAATATTGTGTGAGACAAATGGGTCAAGGGTGACTGGAGACTTGACTGGAAAAGACCTAGTGGGACTAGGTGAAGTCTAGGTGGATCGGGGAGATCACACGCTAGCATGGGAAAAGACCTAGTGGAACTAGGTGAAGTCCAGGTGGATCGGGAAGATCGCACACTGGCAAGGTGGAAGTCTACCGAGAGACTAGACCTAACTCGAAGGTTAGGCAAGCCTGATTGGGAATCAGGTTAAGTCCTAGCTGAGAGCTAGGTAGGAGAAATCCAGGTTGGTCAAAGGAGTTGACCAGACACTTGGTAGGGAACTCTAGACTTGTGAACACAAGTTAGGTTGGACTTAATCGATTGGGCAATCGATTAGGGTTTGGTTTCTCACGATCAGAAGCTTCCTTGATCAATCGGGTGATCGATTAAGGAAGGATGAATCGATTGGCTGATTGATTAGGAGATGTGAGTTGCGAGAACAGAAGGTGACTGAATCGATTGGGCAATCGATTCAACCTTCCCTTAATCGATTGGTCAATCGATTAAGGGGTCCTGTAATCGATCGGGTGATCGATTACTGCAGCTTTACGCGAGAGCACAAAAAGGTATTGAATTGATTCAGCAATCAATTAAGGCTGGTCTTAATCGATTGGCTAATCGATTAAGGTTCAAAAACTAGTCGTTGAACGGCTAAGTCTGACGTGGTAATCGATTGGGTAATCAATTAGGAAACCCTAGGCGTCGGGTATATAGGGTTTTTACACAGGTTTGAAGTGTATCTCTTCGACACTTCTCCTCCTTCCTCACCATTTTAAGAGAAGCTTTGGGGCATAGTGTTGCTGCACTTCCAAAGTTCTAGAGGCGATCTCAAGCTTGAAGAAAGGAAGAAAAGCAAAGAGAGCACATTATTGTAAATCTTGTAAGATTTTTCATTATATTTTGCTTCCTCTTATAGTTTCTTCTTGTAAGCTTGTAAGAGGTTTCTCCACCTCAAGAAGGAGATCTTTCATAGTGTATGAGAGAGAGAGGAGAGTGGATCCTTGGATTAGTTACCTCAAGGAGGTGGATACCAAGTAAATCCTTAGTGTTAGCATTGTTTGAAGTCTTCCGCGGTGACAAATCATCTACAAGCAAATCGGAGCTAATCAACCCCCTCTAGCTCTCCTACCGGTCCTAACAAGACCATCCTCAATATCGGAGCAAGAAGAAGTCTCCACCTCTACCAAATCAAAGTCAAAAGATCACATCATTTACTTTGGATGCAATAACAAGGGACATTACAACGATAAGTGTCTATTAAGTAAAAAGGAGATAAACCCTAAAATCAATTCAATTAATTTGAAAACTAACATGAGTTGTATGGATGGGACAAAGAATGAGAAGAAGCATATAAGGTGCTTCACATGTGGTGAGCTAGGACACTACCACACCAAATGCTTAAAGAAAGGAGAATTCAAGAAATTGGAGCATTTGAGGAAGTGAGAGAAGAAGGAGAAGAAGAGGAGCTCACATCAAGGGGGAGCTACAAGGGTAAGGGAGGCAATCCCTAACTTTAATTTGAAATATAATTCAATGTTAAACTCCTCCATGCATGTTAGAATCAATGAAAATTATTTGCCCATGCATAATTTTGATTTTAGATATCATGATAAAAATAGAGTTAATGTTGCCTATGAAAACCCTAGGCAATTCATGCATCATGATAAACCCAGAACCTTTAGACCTAAGGACCAAGACATTAATCCCAAGAAGGGGAGACATATGCCTAGAATAGGTAGGTCTAGGAATGTCCAAGGTGGACATGTCGATTCTAGGTTTAAGAACCTAGAAAGGGAAAATCAAGCTTTAAAGGCAAAGCTTTATAAATTAGAGAAACCCCTAGATAGATTCACTATTGGATCTAAGATTTTAGATATGGTGTTGGGTGGTCAAAAACCCGACAATGATAGATCAGGTCTAGGATATCAATCTAAGTTCTCCAATGCTATGGAGAAGTCATATGCAAGAGTGTCATATGAATATAGCAAAGGGAAGTCCAAAAATGGCAAGGGAATGTCATTTAAGGGCAAAAAGATCTTGACCAAGGACAAGATATCCAAGGTTAAAGGGAAGAAAATCTTGTCTAAGGACAAGGGGTCCAAGGTTAAGAAGGTTAAGTTTGTAGGCCAAGAATCACCGGAGGTATATCGGTGTGGTCTTGTGTTTGTAGAAAGTCACCTAGGGAAGTGGCTAAGGCTAAGAGCTCAAGGGGGATTTCTAGGAGCCAAGTTGGGACCCATGGTCAATGGATCTCGGGAGGATTTCTCCCGGAAGTCTAGATGGACATGAAGTGTGCCAAAGGATTTGGAGATAGATTTGAGTCTCAATCCTAGGGTTTTGGCATATTAGAATTGAGTGTCATGCATGAAAATATGACATTGGGGTCATATTGAATGAAAATTGATTTTTGATGTATAGATGCCATATAATCTAATTCTACGGATGCATTGTCGTTTGATATGGGCAGATATATCAAGAGGAGGTCAAAACTAGGACTTTAGGTCAAGGTTTATTGAACCATTTAGATAGTTTTATGTTTTGTGTCAATCTTGGGATTGGTGATAGATATATTTTTGGATGTATTTTTTTCAATTAGACACGGGTACCACAAATTTCTCCACAAAATTTGGGAATTTTTGGAGATCTGTGGAATTAGTTATGCATTTCTGAATTTAGGTTTAAAATGTTGAAAAGGTTGAAATCAGGATATCAGTCGACTGGCTCAGGGGGCAGTCGATTGGTAACAGTGCTGTCTAGAGAGAGACTAGCTACTGTATAGTTTTTTGACTAGGTTAGTCGACTGGTAACTGTCTCAGTCGACTGATACAGGCTGAAACTATTTTTCAGCAGTCGAAAATTGTTCTAATGATGTAAAACAAGTGTATAATCTTATGGGGGTTAATACATAACGTTTATACTCATTAGAGGTTAAAGGATCCAATAATTGGGATATTGTTGGAGTCCTTTTGATATGTGGCAAAGCGGAAGAAGTGTTAGGTTTAAGTGGGGAACTAAACATGCCTTTGCAAGAAATCCTAGGTCAAGGGGGAGCTTAGGTAAAGGAGGAGTATTGTTGCTCTTTAATTGGCAAAGGGGAAACCTTGGAGAGGTTTTTAAAAAGTCTTTGTATGTCCAATGTAGGGGGAGTCTTGGAGAGGTTCTTAAAAAGCCCGTTTTGGTAAAAATCTTAATTCTTGGGGAGTTTAGGTGTAAGGATACCTTGTGATAGGATCCATGCATGTTTGCATTGCTTGATTGCATATGCGTTGGTGGTATAAGTCCACGGTGTAGCCTTGGCAACATAAGTCCAAATGTTTATTTAGCATTATACTTGCTATTTGTTTCCCTAACTTAAACAGATTGACAAACATCAAAAAGGGGAAGATTGTTGGAGCAATCTATGATCCGGAGTGACCATGTGTTTTGATGTTTGGGCAAAGGGTTTAAGTTAGGTTCACCCTTGTATTTGATATGTGTATGTGAGTATGCAGGTTTAAAGGATACACATAGACTTAGCTGGACGACTTTGGGTCTGGTGAAGTATGACATGAGGAGACAAGTTGTGGGCTTGTATGCATTCGAGGGACCATGGACAAAGCAAGAACGATGAGTTGAGGGAAGCACACTTCGAGGCATACGTGAAGGATGGCATGAGGACGAGCCGCATGTTTGTATGCATCCAAGGGATGAGAGCCAAAGTTGAAGAAGGCTCTAAGGCAACAGGTCGAGACTGCTAGGTGAAGAGTCAGCTGAGTCATGAGGGTCCGAGTGCTGAGAGAATTATACTCAGGAAGGGAAACCATAGGTTTAGGGTTTGGGCAGTCGACTGTAGCTTGTAGCAGTCGACTGGTGTAGGGCACAGAAAAATCAGTCGACTGATCTTCTATGAAATCGACTGGTGTCAGCTGGAATTTGAACGTTGGGCTGTAACATTTGGATTCGGTTGAAACTAGTTGACTGGTGTTGGCACTAGTCGACTAGTAACGACTAGTTCAGCCACGAGCTCTATTTAAGGGAGCTCGGTTTGGCTGGCTAGTGTAGATGAAATTGGCTTTGGTTAATGGCCAATTAGTAATCTAAGCTCTCAGAGGTCTTGTGCGAGTTGTGGTGAGGTTTCTCCACCCACAAGGAGCTACACGAGCTAACCAGAAGCTTTCTGAGGAGTCATCCACCGACAGATCGGGATCGTCCACCTTACGGACAGCAATAGAGTAGGAGTATCATCTCCGAACCACGTAAAAGTTTGGTGTTAACATTGTTTTAATTTGTAGTTGATATTTCCACTTGCGCATGCTACAACTTGTAGGAAGAAATCGAAGCATTGGGGGCAACGACTATTCACCCCCCTTTAGTCGTATGCACTGATTCCCAACAGTTTAGGCTAGGGAAGCTCGAGCGGTTGATGCTGTGGTTGACAATGGCAAAGTTGAGTGGCGACATGAACGGGTCCACAGCCAGCTCCCCCTTGGTTTGTAGTTCCCACGGTGAGCGAGGGAATGGCGCGGCAAGGAGAATCACGAGGCGATAGAGCTAGGGCTTCGGTGTGTGTGTGTGTGTGTGTGTGTATATATAATGGGTCCTCGGGGTTTTTTGGGCCTTAGGCTGGCACCCTAGTAACCCTAGCCTAGAGCCGACTCTGCTTGTGTGGATCGAGAGTGCAATAGCAGATGAATATCATATTATCATTTATTTGAAATCTTTTTTTTACTTTTGAAATAAAAAATAAAGTCGCAGTGGGGAAGATAGATTACATTTACAATAAATACAAGTAAATGGAATAATACCAACAACTTAAATATGGAGCTTCGTCGTAACTTGTCAGAGAGCCTCTCGGCGTAGTAGTAGTAGTACTTGCACGAACAGAATGGAAGAGAAAGAGAGAGAACATTTTTAGAATCGAATTGATGTGTTGAGTCTTAGATCCCGAGGCTTCTTTTATAGGTTTCATTCAATGGACTAGAAATTGATCAGTCGACTGAAACCTTTCGTTCAACTAAACATCTTATTAGGAGATTATTCCTTCTTCTATCCTTGCTTGTTCAAATCCGATCTAATTGATCTTGTGAATCCAATTTTTAGGTCAACTAAACCTTGTACAGTTGATTGGAACCCAAAATTTCCTTTAATATTTCAATCCAATCATATCCATTTTGCACTTTCCAAACTTATTCGGTCAACTGATCATCCTGGTCAGTTAACTAGACCTCTGTTTCCTTCTTTTCATGGATATGAATCTGTCTATGCTTATCCACCTAGATTGGTTGACCCTAACCACCTTGTTTAGTTGACCAAACCCTTCGATTAACCTAGTTCTTCGTTTTCTGCAACACAGAGTTAGTGCAACAAGAATAATAATAATAATAGTCCTACAAAAATAGGGTTATTAATAATATGATGAGTCATTAGTTAATCTTGACCGTTAATATTGGTGTTAAAAGCACCAAATAATCATACTTGTATTTTGATAATTGACAATAGTTCAATGTTAAGCATTATTGTGATCTAATAAAGGTTGACTAAGTGTGTAGGTAGCTCAATCAGAAAGTCCTACTGGATATTAGGCAAAGGGAAAGCCTTAGTAGGTCAGTTATACTGGATATTATGCAGAAGACTTGACAGATCGAGTACACTAGGCAAAATGTCTAGATGAGTCTGGAGGATCAGACGTCTAGCAGGTTGATTGGTCTAGAGAACCAGATATCAAAGGAAGTGCTGGAGGTCGTAGGATCGGATACCGAATAGGAGGTCCAAATATATCTAGAGAACCGGATGTTTAACAATTCACGTAAAACTCTCTTGAGAGGAGAGGGTGAGGACTGTAAATATCCTGGGATAGTTTTGATATGGTCAAACGAGTCATGTTCGGTCCTGTTAGGGTTTGATGCTTTGTGCCCAAGTGTGTATGAACTTAGGAGCACAAAAAGTCGAGCGAGAGATGCGGCGAATGAGAAAGAATGCATGAGAAGGGAGCCGACGGGGTTGGTCCATCCGAGGGACGAGAAGTCTGATAAGAGTACACCGGTGAACGAAAAGGGAGTGCTCGACATCCGAGAGATGAGAAACCGGGGAAGAAGATCGTTCGAGGAGGAGGTCAGAATTAGGTTCGAGCGAGCTCAATTCCGGATAGTCGGAGAATCACCGAAAGAGCTATAGAACTAGTCAACCAGAGGTTGACCAAGAATAAGGAGCTCAGACTCCAGGCACTCGAGGCTATCCCGGGCGCTTGGGAGGGCTGCCTTATAAACAACTCAGTCGTTGCGAAGCGGATCATGTTTGACCAAGCTCAAGCATCCCCAACGAACACAGGCACCCAAAAAGTGTCACATCAACAACAAATAGATTCTTCCAGAGGCTATAAATAGATCCCTTGATCTCAAAAAGAAAGACAACATGACCCTACAATTGATATCAGAGCGAGGTCGTTTTAGAAGGACTAACCACCAATTAAAATAACAAAGAAATAGCCGGATCGAGCATCTACCAGCCAAAATTTGAGGGGGACTTCGTGCTTTAGAAGCGCGAGATGGAGGTATATTTTAAGATTGATTTCGATATTTTATTAACAATCAAATATGATTTTGAAGTGCCTAAAAATAAAAACAGAAAAGAAAAGGAAGACCACTTATGGACTATGAAAGAACAATCTGATTTTGTTGCCAACAACAAAGCAGAGTTCCATCTTCTTAGTGTGTTATCGCCACAAGAAGTGAACCGGATTGGTGTCTATGATTCGACTAAGGCACTTTGGGAAAATTTCTAGAACTCACGAATGCACCACAAAAAGCAAAGCTAGCAAAGAGAGATCCCCTTAGTAATCAACTTAGCAACCTCCAAGTTGAAGAATGAGAGAAAGTTGCTCAACTACATGCAAAAGTTAAAGAACTGATTATTGGACTTACCAAACCCAGAGAAAAGGTAACTAATCGAGACTCGTTAAGATATCCTCTTAATGTCTTTCTGAGGACCTCGGACTAGAGTTCAATCATTGACTGCTACTACATCTCTTAGGATATTGATGTAAGTACCTTAGAAAGTTTATTTTCTACCTTGGAATTACATGAAACCCGATGTGTAGAATTGACAAATGAAAAAACACATTCAAATAAGAACCTAGCGCTGAAAGTCCAAAAAAACGAATTAGATTCAGACATATCACTCGATGAGGACCAAAAAGCGTACATGGTAAGGAAATTTTCAAAGTTTCCTAAAACTAACAATTTTAATAAGTCACAAACAACGAGCTACTTTGAAGGAAAAGAAAGGTTCGATGTTACAATTTTCAACAGGAAAGGCACATCAAGGATAATTGCTCGAAGCTAAAAGGTGAGAAAGAAAATGAAAGACCAAGACAAAACAAGCTAAAGAATCTTAAGGCGACGTGGAGCGAGTCATCATCCTCGGACTCCGAGATTGAGGAGTATGCCAGTCTTGCGCTAATGGCATGTTATCAAGGAGAAGACAATGAAAGCTCATCCGAAATGAGCATCGATAAAGGGGGAGCATCAGATTACTAATCTGACACGACAAGTAAGGTACATAATCTCCCTCCTGATCAACTTTATGATGCTATCCAGATGTTAAGTAGATTGCTATGCAAATTACGAATCAAATATATAAATTTGAAAAAGAATAACACTGAGTTAAAATTAAACTTAACTAATACATACCCACTAGAATTGTATGACAAATTACAAATTGAAAATTCAAGGTTAAAGGAACAAATATAATTATTGAAAAAGGAATCTGCATGTTCAAAATTGAATATTTTATAAAGTTCAAAAATTAGATATTGAGGATCATAGAGGTCAAATTATAAAAGTGTCAAGATTATATTTCATCCAAATTTTTGATAAATCCTATAAGTGAAAACTTATATTGGATTCCTAAAACTGTCTTAAATTGTTAAAATATTTTTCTATGCATGCTAGAAATTAATTTATTTTTTATTGTCATCTTGAAATTGTTTTACAAAAATTATTTTTGAAGTAAATTATTTTTAATTTTTTCTATAATAGAAATTATTTATTTCTATCCACAAAAAAATTTTGAGATTTTATTGGCCGTTAAAATTATTTTTATGAATTTTTTATTAAAAGTTGAATTTATAATTTTAAAAATACTTCAAAGATGGTTTTAGTAAAATTGAATTTTTGGAAGCTAACCATTAGATTGTGAGTTCTCTAAAAAATTATTAAGATTTTAAACTCAAAAGTCTTTTTTTCATTTATTTTTAAAATTCTATGCATATGTTAGGGAATTATTATTAAACACTAAAAAAATATTTTATATTGAAAATTTTGTGTTATCAGATCTGATATTTTGACACGTTTTCAAAAATTTTCAAAACTTTTGAACAAAAGGATAATTTTCTATAAATTTTCTTTATAAAACTGAGTTTTTAAAATTCTTCAGTGGTTCTTGATTGAATTTTACATACTTAGAAAACTAATACACTTTGTAATCATTTTATTTCTATATTCTAAACTTTTGTGCTTTTAACTACTTGTAAGAGGCTACTCCACCTTCCTCAAAGGAGTCTTCTAATAGAACTTTCATTATCTTGGATTAGCAACCACTTAGGTTGCAAATCAAGTAAATTCTTGTGTCTCTTCTTTTCTTTATGATTATTATTTTTAATTAATAAGTGTGTCCTTACAAGGGCACATTCCCCTCTAGTCACCCCCATCAAGTAAATTAAAAATAATTATTATTTTTAATTATTTTTCAGGTCTATTCACCCCCTCTAGTCGGCTTGACACATCCCTACAAGGGCGTATTCCCGGAAATAAAATAGTAAGCGTTGGTCTGACCTAAAGTTTCACTGGAAATCTAAAAGTTATGACTAGACAGTTTCAAGACTGTCAAACTATTTTATGTTTACTTTAATTATACTTGTTGTGCTAACTTTGTGACGCTAGAATATGAAATCAAAAGTTGGTCGGAGTTAGGGTATTCTAGGCGACCAGATGGATTCCAAGAGCTCGGAGGTTTAGGCAACTAGATGAATATAGGCACCCGGAAGTCCGGGCGATCAGATGGATCTAGGTGCCTGGAAGTCCGGGTGACCAGATAGATCTAGGCACTTGGAATGACCTAAACTCAGCTAGGGATGACAATTTTCTCCGAATCTGACGAAGGATCAGATATTCGACTCGAATGAAGAAGAGAGGGAGAGACTATTAATATTCGATATCCAACCCGAAACCTGATATATATATATATATATATATATATATATATATATCAAAGAACTCAAACCCTCTAATTATTTTTGTTGATGTTAAAAGTAGGTTATATATATATTTAATTTATTTTTTAAAATTATATATATATATATATCGATGCTAACACTATGTGAAAAATCAGGCATAGACTTCGCCATATGTTATTTCGGCGATTTCTTTTAACGAAGTAATATATATTAATCAACTTTGATAATAAATTTGACAAAGCAAATTCTATTTTAGATTTCATAGATTAAAAATTATGGATCTTACTACTAATTTTACATGATATTTTACTTCATAATAATATTTGATAAAGTAATAAGTTACGAAATAAAATTCATAAATTTTGTATACTGAAATAATAAATTTGAATCCATTAAAATATTTTTCTCTTTATTAATAAATTAACCAATTTATATTTATCTTTAAAGTAATCCTTAAAACCCTAAGTTAACTTAACAAATCTTTTCCCTTTCGCTTGCACCTCCCACCTTGCCTCCCCCTCTGCGGCTCTGCCCAACGACGCACAAGCGTGCGCCTCCCCCTTTGCCCAACGACGCACGCCCCCTTTGCCTGATGATGCACAAGCACCTCCCCCTCTGCCACAAGTGTCCCACGACGCACAAGTGCCTCCCCCTCTCCCCGATGCACATGCTCGAGGTTTTCATCGTCTCCTTCGATTTTTCCTATTCTTTTCCTTTTAGTTTTCTTCCCTCTCCTACCCCCTTCTCTCCTTTCCCTGCGGTCTGCTAATTTTCTTCCTCTTTGCAGCGCCGCCGAGTCATCCTCTTTAGGTTTCCTAGCCAGAGGAAGAAGAGGCAAGTGCTTTGTTCAAGCTTGAGGTTGTCGTCTCTAACCGATTCGGTCCTGCAACCTCATTAGCTCATCAACCAGGTTGGTTTTCTGCCCAATGGTTTCAGCATCTCCTACCCTAGGGTTGTACGAAAATAACCTCTCTCATTTTCCAGATAGTTCCAAAAAAGCAACTTTGCCTATTATGGCCACATATCTTTAGGAATGTTTATTCTTTATTGTAACCATAGTAAATAATTGACTTAATTATTAGGCGAGTGTACTGCAATCATATCACAATTTTTGAACCCTTATCCTAGTCTTTAATTTCATCACGTTGTATCATTGTAGCATATTAAGATCAAATTAACCTTCCAATATCATGTGTGCATAATGTAGCATATTAGAAGATGGATCCCACAAATAATGTGGGAAATACTACCAGATCATTGTGTTTCAGTAATGCTCATCATTGAACATGAATGCACCTACAACTTGCCAAGTAAGTAACCAATAAAACATGTTAGCTAGAGTTTCTTTAACTCTCTTATTACCTTTTCTTGAAAATATCTAACTATTAACTCAATTATTGAGCATACCTGAATAATAATAGAACATGGAGGTGACATATGAAACTCAAGACTTCCATTATGGAAAGTGAAATGCACATGTCATAGGGGCAAGTCATGAGTGACACTTTTACAATGTGATTTCGGATTGACTTCAGTTTCTATTATCAGTAATATAGTTCCTAATTATGCTATGTTCATTAGAAAGATTATGTTGTTTCTTTTTTGCCATTCCTTATCAATGCATATCCTAAATGGTTTGTCCCTATTGTTTTCCTTTTTTATATCAGGTTTAAAGGCACTTTTCTTGTTAACCTTCTCTTCTTGAATCACAACACGAGGGAGACTTTGAGCTTTTATCTTCCCTTTTTTCTTCTTTAAACCTCAACCAATTTTTCTCTTATATTCACTTGCTGATGTACCATGTAAACCATAAGATCCTCGTCGTAGCTTTCTTAAGATGATTTGAACAAGGATTGTAAATATGTGCAAGTGCTTTTTTTTCACTCTTATTCTCAAGAAACATTTAAGTAGTGATGTTCTCTAGGTGATAACTTCACCAATATGGATGCTTTATGGAGAATCTTCTATTGGTGCCGAAAGCACCAGATCAAATCTGGTTTTGATAAATCTAGCAACATATCAAATATCGAGACAGCAAAAGTCGCTGTAAAAATTGTAAATGTTTAGTTTTATCTAATCTCCATTTTGCCTAGCTAAATAAACCTGATTTTGTGGAATTCATACACAACTATTTATTGTTGTTGCCTCTAGATTCTCATGTTGTGGTCATTATGCATAGCTAAATAAAACTAATTTTTTTTTATTGATTTGTTATATAGGATGACTTGTTGGAAAAGAAGGTCAAAGGAGAATTCAAATCTTCTGGAATGAATGATGTGTTAACGACTGTCTTAGGAAACCATGAATACTATGGATGAGTTAGAGCTGTGGGAGGATGTGCAAAACCCCAAGTCTACTTTAAAACTCAAAGAAAGACTAGGGAATCAATCCCAAAGGATTTGACCGACAACCTCAAAGAACAATCAGAGGAGAATAAAAGCTTGAAGGCTGAAGTAGAGAAATTGAAATCCCAACTTGCTCAGGTTATAGCAGTCATGAATGATCAAACTTGTGAGGCTGTGATATCAAACAAGTCCTCAAACATGAAAAATCCAAAATGGTCAGATGATGTGGAGGTTTATGAATGCGGAACTTTAAACATCGAGGTTTTATATTCTCAATTTTATATCAATTTTTTTTAGATTCGTATGTTTATACAATATTTTATTGTTGCTAAAAGGGGAAAAATGTCACTTGATCATGAAACAACATGGAAATGTGGTGGCATACAACACAATATTATCAAAAGGAGGCCCAAATATTATAATTCATACTATCAATGGTGTATTTTTATTTTTGTAAGTACCATTGGATCTTTACTATCATAAAAATGAAGATAAGAATATGATATATTTATTGGACTCTATGAGTTATAGGAACCGAGACCATACTTGGAAAAGTATTGTGATTAAGTAAGTAGTAGATTATACTAATCGTGAATACATTTAGATACAAATATGAAAGTATAACTTTATATTTTTTACATTATAGTGGGGTGAAGATGTATAACGCCTCAAGGGGTATTTCAAAAGGAGCATGTTTTACACAATTGACGGTATGTATTTAAGCTAGGTATTTTGTAGCAATGTATAGTTCTTAATTTTTGGATTGTGACTAATAACATTAACTTTTAAATTTCATTAGGGTAATCTAAATCAAAGTGGTAGTACTGAATGTGGATATTGTGTAATGCGTTACATGAAAGAAATAATCTTAGATGAAGATTCATAGTTGGAGATAAAGGTAAATTTTGTCTTCCTGAACTTGATAGTATTTTGTCTTGTGTCTATCACTATGTTATTATTCATCAAACTATTATCCTTGATGTCCATGATGAGACAATTATTTCTATAATTTGCTTCTATGTATTGGTGTTATATTTCATAATACTTATTTTAAATTTTTGTTAATGTTTCAGTTTCTAGGATAAATTAAGAATCAATATTATAATCAATCGTAGTATGATGAAGTAAGAAGTGAATGGAGCGAATTCGTCTACATGTATATCGGTGTCTAATGGTTATGTAGGTTATGATATAAATTTCTAAATTATATTTAGAGATTTATGGATACACTTTTGAGTACAGTTGGACATGTTTATGTTACTTTTGTGTATACACTCTAATATGTTTTTCTTGAATGATAATAGTTGAATACAAAGAAAAAAATTTTATTAGTATAGAACATATTTGATCCTTTAATGGGTATGAGTATGAGGATGAATATTCGATATCCGATGGATACGGAGGATATAGAATTCGACCTAAACTTGACACATTGTCATCCCTAAACTCGGTCACGTGTTAAGCTAATTGGCTAGCGCACGTCAACGTCCAAGCGCCCGAGAAGGAATAAAATTGACGTGAACAGAGCTTCGTCCAGATGGTGCCACGTCAGTAGTTCAGGCGCCCGAAAGGGATCCATGCACCCTAGAGAAGGATAAACACAAAGGTTGATCAGATAAATCATGCTGGAGGCACTCGAAAAAGCCTGAAATGCCTTATAAAAGAAGTGTCCACCAGCAGCTCAAAACATCAATTTTTTACATTGGCTTATGATCTATTGCTACGCTCATACTGCTCCAAAATTTTGACACAACACTAAAGTGTTGCTCTGATAATGACACTCAAGTTTCTATTATTTTCATTGTTGGCATTGTTGCTGTTTTTAATTCTTTTCATACTCGGTTTTCGTGTCAACACCAAACCATTGCTTGTAAATCGTTGCTCGAAGGAAAAGTTTATTAGTGGATTGCCCATCAGAAGTGATCGTGAGACTTAGTAACAACCCAGGTTGTGAACTATGTAAAAATAAAGTGTGTTAGCATTGCTCTAATTCATTTATTTTCCACTATATACTTTTCGAAAACCATATAAAAATGACACACGATATTCATCCCCTCCCCCCAACACTTTTCTCGATCCTACAATTAAGAATGTTTGATCTTGACTTAGAAACCTCCATTGATATCTTCAGTTGGATTAACACCTAAGGTTATTGGGATACATCCTGACTACCTTCCAAAATGAAAGGTTTTTTCAGGACTAACCTTACTTATTTACCAAACATCTAGTTAACTAATATATTTAGACTTCTTCTTCTACTTAGTGTTCAATCAATTTGATCCACTATAATTTTCCTACAATACTGAATTAACACAATAAATACAAATAGTAAAAGTAAAATAGTATTAGCAATATTAAAAATACATTACTCCAGTTGACCGCGAGTAGGACTTTAATTTTTACCTAAGTTAACTTTGACCTATCAGGACATCAACCTTTTTCAGTCATCCAATTAACCTTGACTTGATTGGGCTTTTTCCTTGCCAAGCATCTAGGAAACTTTGACTTATTTGGACTTTTCCCTTTGCCTAGGTCAGTCATGACCTGTTAGAACTTCTAATTAACTTCGTCAACCTTGACCAGATCTCATTAAATATATTGTCAGACAAATATTAAAACCTTAGAGTTTGATTGCACTAATAATTTTACTTGATTTTTGTAATTACCCTGGGTTAGTTTTGATGTGGTCAACTAAGTCAAGTTAAGTCTTGTGGTATTTGATCCTTATGTCTAAGTGTGTATGAGCTTAAGAGTACAAGAAGTCAAGTAGAAGATGTAGAAAGCGAGAAGAATGACACAGGGAAGGGAGCTGATGGACTCGATGCATCCAAGGAATGAGAAGCTGCAAAAGAGTACACTGGTGGACTAGAAGAACGTGCACGACGTCTAAGGGATGAGAAGCCAAGAAGGAAGGTCATTCAAGGGGAAGGTCAGAATTAGGTTCGGGTGAGCTCAATTCTGGATGATCAGAGAATCACCCAAGCAAGTGGAGTTCAAAAAGGTCAACTTGGAGGATGGCCTTGAAGACTCGAGGCACCCTACTTGTGATTGAGAGTGCCTTGGATGCTAAGATTGAAGCTGCCATGAAAAGGTGTGAGGGCGCCTCTGTTTAGACTGAGGGCGCTCTAGTTTGGAGCTAAGGCGCCCTTGGTCTAAACCAAGGTGCCCTAAATTGAATAGTAGTCGTTTAGACTACCGTTGCGGTAAGGTTAAAACTTATCCATTCAGTGAGCCTTAAGTAACATCTAAGACACCCTAAATGTCATGCCAACAAATGGCCACTTTGACCGTTAGGCTATAAATAGCTCCCTGGAGCCAGGATTAAAACACAACAATTATAATTCATTCTTCCTAGTCTTTCTAAGCTTTCCAAAGATTATAAGAGACTTCTTCACCTTCCATGAAGGAGATTATGTTGGTGCAAGATGCATCAGTGATGACTTTCTTTTGTTTCGATGCTTAACAATATACTTAAGTTAGTAATATATGTTAGACAAGGTAATGGTTAGTCAAAGTGATCAAGGGTTAAACCAAATAGGATCTTATATTTGGTAGGGTAAAGCCAGGTTGATCAGGTTGACAAAGAGTTAGCCAAACAGAACCTAATGTTTGACAGAGTAGATAATACTCAGGGTTGGTTAAGGTAACCTAGGGTTAGCCAAACAGGACCTGATGTTTGGCAAGATGATCAAACCTAAATTAAATCTGGTTAATATACTGAGGTTTGATCAGGTAGAACAAGGGTTAGCTAAATAGGATCTGATTTTTAGCAGAAAACCCAGGGTGGGTCAGTTAGACCAAAAAGTAAGCCAAACAGGACTTGATGTTTGGCAGAAGAGAAGTCTAGTCAGGATTAATATAACTAGTAAAAGAAATCCTTATCAAGGTAACAAAAAATCCTAGTTAACCTAGGCAATAAGTCCTGGTTCGAGGAAGTGGGCACTATGTTCTGGCCGAGGGCTGGGCACCTAAGACCTGACCGAGGGTTGGGCACGAAGTCCTGGTTCGTGGAATTGGGCAATAAGTCCTGGTCGTGGACTGGGCACCGAAGACCTGACCGAGGGTTGGGCAATAAATCTATTTTTCTAGTTGTAAAATAGATTTAGACTCGAATGTAACTCGAGTTTTCCTAATTTGTAATGTACAAAATGAGGAGTGGAATGCCCATTGATGGATAAAGTTACAAGAAGGATGTGCGACACATAACGACCAAAGGATGCACTTGGAGAAGTTGTTATCCCTAGGTTGACCATCGATTTTCTCATTGGCTTGAGAAGATCGTTGCATACAGGCCATAACCATGTCACATATATCGCTTATATGTTGATATATGCAATATGTGTATGTGATGCATGATTAAATAAATATTTATCTTAATTAAGTCAACTCGATATGCCTACCAAAGTTTGGTACTCATAAACTACCTCGATCATTTGTTGTTGGGTTTGTCAAAGTAAAGCGACAGATTTTATCTTGGTAGAGTGCGAGAGGACAATTGTGATGTCCCACTATCGAACTTTAGGTGAGACTTAACTAAGTCACCTCAATTAAATTGAGAAACTTAAAGGCATATCCCAAAAGTCGAGAAAATTCGGTAAGAGAACAATTATACTAAGTCTTGGGTGATTAGCCAAAGCTAACTCAAGATGATGTGTAATATGGATCTTGACCCTTTGCTTCCAAGAGCTACATAAGATGTAATTGGTAAAATATTACCTACCTAATTATATCAAGTCTTGGGTGATTAGCCAAAGCTAACTCAAGATGAGGTATAATATGGATCTTGTCCCACATGAATATGGTCGCATTTTGGTTTGGAGTTAGTAGTATGGGCAAATTGAGTTTGCCTATATCCATGACTAGCCCTTATCAAAGCTCTACGATTCAGTAGGAGTATCATTTAATTAATGACCTAATTAAATGATCTAGATATGATACTTATTTCTGTATGTTTTACTATTGTAGATCACCATGTCATCTAACACATCAAATACTCTCTCTCTCTGCGATCCGTCCTTGAGAAGGACAAGCTCAACGGAGCTAATTTCCTGGACTGGTACAAAAACTTGAGGATCGTCCTCAAGCAAGAACAAAAGTTATACATCCTAGAGCAACCTCATCCAGAAGCACTTGCCACTACCGCTACTCGTGCGGAAAAAGATGCTTACAAGAAGCATCAGGATGATGCACTCGATGTATCATGCCTCATGTTTGCCACCATGAACTCTGAGCTTCAGAAGCATTATGAGAACATGGATGCACATGATAACAATATGAGAACAAGCATCAGACTTGTTCTCACATGATATGCTCTTCCCAGAAGGCAAAAATTCATTGGCCATGGGTGGGAAGTTCTTGTGAGTAATGGCGATCGACGGTAGACGACCAAAGGGGCTAGGTTGTTGGGCCGCCAAAAATGGAATTTGGTTGCCCAAGGGATCGAGGGGTCGGGTCGACGGGCCGGGTCGTTACAATAAAAAGACCGGGTCGGGGGGGGGGGGGGGGGGGGGTCGGGCCGACCAAAGGGGCCAGGTTGGGCCGCCAAAAATGAAAGTTGGCTGCCTAAGGGCCGAGGGGTCGGGTCGACGGGCCGGGTCGTTACACTAATCTCTATCTTTGTTAAGCAAGACAAAAGATTCATTTTTTACTTTTCAGAGGCAATTCACCCCCCCCCCTCTTGCCAACCGTAAAATCCCCAACAAGTGGTATAAGAGCAAGACAGCTCCATAAGGACTAACCGCCATCTGAAGCTACGAAAATCGTCAGGTTAGTTATCTACCCGCTAAAATTTAAGGGGGCATTCGCTATATGGAAAAAAGCAAATGCAGGTATTCTTTAAAAGTGATTTTGAGTTATTACTAATCATGAGAAATGGTTTTGAAGTTTCTAAAGACGCTGACGAAAAAGACTAAGAAAAAAGCTTGTGGACAAAGAAGGAGCAAGCAGAGTTTATGGCAAACTTGAAAGTAGAGTTGCATCTTCTAACCATTCTACCAGCGCAAGAAGTCAACCACATTCGAACCTACAAAACAGCAAAGGAACTTTGGGAAAAGTTCCTGGAGCTTCATCAAGGTATCTCTGAAACAAAGCTAGTAAAATGAGATGTGCTCTACAACCAACTCGACAACCTTCAAATGGAAGAAGGAGAATCAGTTGCCCAATTGCATGCCAAAATCAAAGAGTTGATCACAAGACTTAAGAACCTCAGAGAAACGACAACGAGTCACGACTCACAAAGGTATGCTTTAAACGTCTTCCCGATGACCCCAGACTGGACTTCCGTGATAGACGCATACTACATCTCTAAGGATCTTGAGGTATGTACCTTAGAGCAATTATTTTTTACATTAGAATTTCACGAATCTTAGTATGCAGGAAAGAATATGATAGACAACATCACCTTAAGAATGAGGAAGATCCAACACGGAGGAATCATCAACTAATGAAGAAGAAACAACGTATATGGTAAGGAAACTATCTAAATATTTTAAATCTAAAGTGCATGGTAAGAAACGTTTCCCAAAATAATGGAAGATCCGCTGCTATAATTGCGAGGAAGAGGGTCACGTTAAAGAAAATTGTCCCAAGTTAAAAAACAAAGAAAAGGGGCAATAAAGTCAAAGACCCACAACCTGAAGGCAGCATGGGACAAGTCTTCATGGGAAGATCAGAACTCGAGAAACATGCCAAACTGGCGCTAATGGTCACCTACCAAGAAGAAAGCATTGATGAAAGGGTGTCATGTTAGAAGAGAGCAGCAATGAAAGGGGGAGCCTCCAAATTTGAAAACGACCTGGTAAGTGAGGTATGTTTACTTCTACCCAATCAGCTTTATTTCGACATTAAGAGAATGACTAAGTTACTTTGTAAATTAAAATTCAAAATCTTAGATTTGAAAAAGAAACTAGCAAAAGCATGCCTATTAGAAATATTTAATAAGTTGAAATTAGAAAATGAACAATTGAAGGCTCAAATAGAGAAACTGAAAAATAACAATGCATGTTCAATTTTTTTTCAAAAATCAAAAGTAGATATTTTAGAGGATTAAATTAGTATTTATGGTATCATAAGGGTCAAATTATAAAAAATTCTAAAATTATATTCCATCTAAATTTTTGATTAACCCTGTTGGTAAAAATTTATTTTGGGTCCCAAAATATATAATAAATTGTTGGATTTTATCTAATACTTGTTTGTCAATAATTAATGTTCTTTTTGTATTAATTAATGTTTTATGTGTCATCCTTTTGAAAATTCTTTGTTCAAATATGTAATTGTTGCAGAAAATCTAGTTTTATATTTTTTGATGATAGAGTTCACTGTGAACTATCCATAAATTTTTTTTAAAAAAAATTTGAATATTAAATAATTTTTAAAATTTTCATTCAAAAATCAATTTTTAAATTTTAAAAATTCTTAAAATCAATTTTTCATCAAATCCAATTTTTTGGAATCTATAAATTATCTTTTGAATGTTAAGAAAAAATCTCAAATTTATTTTAATTCAAAATCTATTTTTTTTAAATTATAAACTCTGAATTCAAAATTATTATTTTATAGTTAGAAAATTTATTTTACTTTGATAATTTTTACAGATGAGTCTGTTAAATTTCTAATTTAGATAAAAAATTGAGTAATTTTTGACTAAGAATAAAATTTATATAAATTTTCTATCAATAATCAAACTTTTTAATTTAAAAATAATTTTTGATTGATTTTTATAGAACTGAATTTTTTGGAGACTAAATATTACCTATGACATATTCTTAAAAAATTTTTGAAAATTTTGGGTGTATAAATAGTTTTCTATGATTTTTTACCAAAATATATTTGCCTTTAAAATTACTCATGCTTGTTTTTCCTTCAAAGTTAGTCAACTTACCCAATTTTTTTTTTACAATCTAGTTTAATTTTTTTTTAAATGTTGATTTTATCCTTAACATGTTTTTTGATTTGATCAAAGAGGAAGAAAATAGGATTATGTTAAGAAGGAGGTTTGTTAAAATTTCTAAAGTTTTTGAATTGCATTAGCAAATATTAATTTCTGTCATTTTATGTGTTGTTTAACCCTAATTTAACTCGAGTTGATGCACATCAAAAAGTGGACCGACAGGCTCCGTGCATCCGAGGGACGCGAAGTCTACAGAACAGTATACTAATGGAACGAGAAGGACGTGCACGACGTCCGAGATATGAGAAGTTGGGAAAAAGCACGTTCAAGGAAAAGTCTGGAGAAGGGTTCGGGTGAGCTCGACTCCAGATGGCTGGAGATCACCCTGAAGGCATAGAGAAGGCTGGTCAACCAATTGTTGATCAGTAAGCTCTCGGGCACCCGAGTGATTTCAGGCGTTCGAGCACTCAAGCGCTCTCGCGTGGATACGGGCACCACCACACAGGCGCTCGAGTCCATACTAGCGCCCGAGATGTTTTGACCTTATTGAGAAGTAGTCGTTCCGCAGTCGTTGCGACATGGATAACCATTGATCACCTGTCAAGCGCCTGTGTGCACTTGGGCGCCCGAGAAGTGCCACATCAGCTTCTTGATAAACTTTCATAGGAGCTATAAATAGACCACTTAACTCAGTTCTTTTCATCAATTCCAACTGTACTCAAATTTTGTTCTAGTTTTCATTTTCTTTCTGAGTTCTAGTTTCTATAAGAGACTTCTCCATCCCAAGGAGTTTGATCTAGAGATTAAGCTTATTATTATCTTGGATTAGCAACCACTTTGATTGCAACCAAGTAACCCTTCTTGTGCCTCTTCTATTATGCTTAGTCATTTTTGTTATTACTTATTTGATGAATTGTCTTTACTTATAAACTAATCTCTATCTTTGTTAAGTAAGACAAAAATTGATTTTTACTTCTCAGGAGCAATTCACCCCCCTCTTGCCACCGCATGATCCCCAACAATGACCATTTGACATAATTTCTCATGTCGATAACGAGTTGAAAAAATCACTGCTCTCAATATAGTGTCGCATTGATGTTTGAGGTCAAAAGCTTTAGCTAGATGAGTACAAAGGTCTTGGTTTGGAGAAATTGAGAGTTTTCTAAGTCCATCAACTTCTTTTGGACAAAACTAATTGTTGTACCTACGTTTTTCAAAAAATAAAAAATTTAATATTTCCTATAGTGGAAGTACTAGGAACTCATTTGTAGTGTTGGTCATATCATCGTTCTAATACTTATAATGAGCATTTGACATGATTTTTCATGTCAGGAATGAGGAGAAAAATTACTACTTTCAATATAGTATACCATATTGATATTTAAGGGTGTTGATGTATTAAATAGACTTAGACAAGTGTAAAAGTTTTGATTTGGAGTGATTTGGAGTTCTTAATGTCTATCTTTCACTTTTGGACAAAACTGGTTAATAGACCTATGCAAACCAAAAAATATAAAATTTGATATTGTCCGCTAGAGGAGAGCTCTAGAAACTCATTTGTGGTGTCGGTTAGTGAGTATCATCATCGTAGTACATATAATGACCATTTAATATCATTTTTCATGTCGAAAATGAGTTGAAAAAAATCACTGTTTTCAATATAGTATGGGCATGGATATATTAAGAAAACTTAGATCAGTATAAAAGTGTTCTTTATTTAGAGTAATTCAGAGTTCTCTAGATTAATCAATCACTTTCGGACGAAACTGACTAATTGCTCACAGACGTATCATGAGCATATCAATCACTTATTATTATATTGTAGTTATCAATTAGTGAAATTTGTTCATGACCAGAAAATCATTCTAAATCGATTGACTAATTAAGTTATTGTTATAAATCAATTACTACACTTTAGCAATTGGTTGATG
>JAGFNQ010001147.1:357236-437639 GCA_024364735.1 Boesenbergia rotunda | reverse complement strand
GGTTTAGGTTGCAAAAAGGCCCCCTGTTACTAAACTCTCCCTCCCCCTCGCTCGGTGTCGCGAACCCTAACGTCGCCGACACCTCTTCAATCGCCCGCAACCAAGGAGAAGAAATCGGTGCCGGATCTCCTCTCTGCTTTCTTTTCCTTGCAGCCATCACCCGCGGTCGATAGCGCCCAACTCCCTCCGTCTGCTCTTCTCCTCCCCATCGCGGCTTAGCCTCTCCTCTGTCGTGTTGCCGTTGGTCTTCACCGACCGAGATCGAGAGCGAGGGTCTCTCAACTCTACGTCGGGGTTGAGGTTTTGAGCTAAGGGGCACGCATTGGGAAGGGGATCTTTGACTAGATCCTCTAATCGGTGGCTGGAACACTCGGATCTGAGCAGAGGAAGGATCGGCGGTGATGATCTAGGTAAGGAATCTTGATTCTGCGATTGGGATTCTGTGATATTGTTTGCTGGATCTCGATTTCTTCATATCAGATGTTCTGTGCTTGAATTATAGTTTCGTGTTGTGTTCTTTCGCTCTGTGAATAGAATGTCTCAGGGAATGGTTTCAATCCGAGTGTTGGATCTCGATCTCTGTTCATGTGATCTGTGCTTTCGAGTCTGTGATCTATTGAAGCTCTTCGTTTGGAATTAGGTTGAGTTGGTGATAGGGATCACTTCTGAGTTGGTTCTTTTGGGTTGCTGATCTTGGGTGTTGGATGATTCTACTTGTTTTCATTTTTGTTTTGCTCGAAGGATCAGTTTGTCGGGTGGAATTCTTGTGAATTTTGATTCATTTGATCAGGGTGTGTTTGAGCAGCAGTTATAGTTGTCGATTTGTGTCTTCTGCCATGAGGGTTAGTGGGGATTTGGAGTCATAGCATGAGAAGATCTATCCTGCTTGGGATTTGAAGATCTGTTCTTATTTGGGATTATGTATTGCAGTTGTGATTCTTTGGGAATCTGTATATTGGATTTGGTGTTGCGGTGATAAGTGGGGGGTTAATCCCTAATTACGGCTAATTCTAATTGAATTTAGGGTTAACCTAATGTTGTAGTTCAGTATTATCATGAACCACCCTCAGGATCAGTCCGGGTTAATATGGATACATGAAGGAATCCGATCTAGTTTGTATCATTTGCGATGTTAGCTTATATCATATTCTTTGGTGCAGAGCTTTGACTTGGTACACGCAGTGTAGATATATACATTCTGGACGGGAGGATCTTATTTGATACGAACTTCTACTTGAGGCGGGTATCTCTGACTCTTCTTTTAGAATTGTCACAGATATATATATATATATATACTTGATATGCTTGTTTAGCAATAGAGTAATAGATTGTGGCATGACTTTTATATTTGTTTTGATGATATTGTTTGTGCCACAACTGACATGTGATACATATACCTTTATGACTTAGGTTATGGTGCATTGCTTACGATCCTTGCATATCATGTTGATATAGGTGGATTAGATAGCGGATGTTGTTTTGACCAGTGTTATGCATCATCGTGCATTGTGCATCATTGTCGATCAGGGGCCCCTTTTGGGTGAGCTAGGTCGACAGTCATACTGACCTATCCATACGACCACTCATGGGTTAGTGGTTGACGGAGTATTGGGTAGTGTGCTCTGTGCTGCTCCGCTCATGCACTCATGGGTTAGTGAATCAGAGCGTGGTAGCAGGCAGATGCCCCTCCTTGAGTTGTCCAGATACCAGGAGATGAGAGGGAGAGGTCTCTCTCCCATTATATACATGGGGTAGGGGTAACACTCAGACAGAGATGTCCTCCACAGATGGCCTTAGGCTGATAGAGACATCGCTAGGATAGGCCTTGGAGTAGGGGTGTTACACCGGCAGCATTCCGTCTACTCGATCGCTCAGGAGTAGTGATGACAGAGTATGGACGGCAGTCACAGCCCTACGTCGGAGGGTGGCCTCCGCTCAGCTTCCTCTCGTACATAGGTGACGATGTCTGACCGACGGCAAGGGTGACCATGTCATTGCACTTTGTGTGTTCGTTTATTTTGCCTTACTTGTGCTGGTTTATACTTGATGTTGTATATGATTGACATGTACTTACAGGAGATCCTTATGTCTGTCTTGGCGACTCTGCGACATTGGTATGGTAGTTCTTATTGATCTCTTGCAGCTCTTCTTATTACTGTCTCTGCACGTATGGTTTCAGCAGTCTATTACACTGTTGCTATATTTGACTATCTTGTATATATATATATATGATGAGATATTCGCTGAGTTCTATGACTCATCCCGTTAGCTCCTTATCTTTTTTCAGGAGGTTCGACTGGAGTGCCCGGTGGCCTGTCCCAGCTCGTGTATTTTCGAGACGATTCTCAGCGTTTGTCTTGGTATTTTGATGGGGTACATGTTGGTATCCCCTTCCTGTTCATTTTACCTTTTTATTTCCGCTGTTGTGTTCGTGTTTTGTTGGGTTGTTGGCATGGCAGTATAGTTATACTTTTGTATGCCATGGAGGCTTTGTTTCGTTTTGTTTTGTCGTAAGTCGGACCGGTCTGCAGTCAGGTATGGTTTATTTGGTTTTATGCTATGTTTTGTCTTAATTTGAGGCCTGAGGCCCAATTAAATTGCGTGGTTGTGATTTTATGTGATGTATGTATGTGTAATTGTCCGTCGGACGGGGGTGGTGCTGTCCGATTTTCTATTGGTTCAGCGGCTCCTGAGGTCTCGGGGCGTGACAATTTATTTGATATCAGAGCGAGGTTCTCGAGATACCTTGTGGTCTTGTGGGTGTTTTTCGGATTTTATGTCGGAGTTATTTTTCTCGATGGACGCGATTGGGACATGGCGGCGACGGGACTCCTCCAAGCGACACGAGGTATATGATGTGTTTCATTTACCTCTTTTGTATCTATTGTATAGTGCAGTGATAGACATGGTAGTTTCAATTGTATAGCGGAGAATGTTGATTCTCCGATAGTGTCGGCTGATGAGTCGGGGACTTGGGGTCGAATCAGACGACAACCTATTGATGGTTGTAGGTATTAGTTGACGTTATCAGGTTTGGGATTAACTCACTTTAGCTCATCGAGCCTCAGTTATGGATAGATATCCTAGATGACATGTCTGGAGGACATGACCTGTTGTGATGCAGCAGATATGATATTTGTTGTTTATCATCTCAGTTGATAGAGGATAGAGATATCCTATTTCTGTGGGACTTTTGATCTCCAATTCATTATGCTTGGTTAGTTAACCTAGAAAGGTATAGTCAGATCTAACTTGTTCCGATCCGGAGGAGTGTCGGGCTAGTTGCTTGACACTTACAAGGTTACCGCTCATACTTGGTTGGATAACCAAGAAGATACCTTTGATTCCTAATTTGCACTGATGCGAATCACTTACGAGACCGAGGCACCTTTGGGTGAAAAATACTAAGGCTGATATTCGGGAAATAAATAATCATTTCCCAACTATTTTGGGTTGCTCCTAAGAGACAGTGTTTCTCTACCTTCTGTTGGAGTGGAGTTGGAGTATATTGGGTTTCGAGAAGACAGTTAGTCGACTCGTCTTACGCTATTCCAGTATGAGGTTTCAATGACTCATAGACAGGTCGTACGTGTTAGAGATTCTCGATAGCACTTTGGGAAGCAGGATCCGCTAGAATGCGGTGGAATGAGTATTGGTAGCGTGAGACCAGTGAAATTTGACGGTAACTGGTGTATGTTTTAGGGGACGATCTTCGATGGGTAGACCGTTGGTTGTCAAGTGAGAGTGGTTACGAGTTGACTTCCAAACCAGTCCATGTGGTGGTTCATTGGCATCAGAGACGACTAGGTTACAGTATCTCCTCGTTTCAAGGCTAGAGGTTCTAGCACGTGGTCGTTAGGGTTTTCCTATTGTCACTGGGTCATACTGATGACAGTGGTAGCCTTAGCTCTCGAACGTTTCCGTAGTTCGAGAATATCTGGACTCCAGTCCGAAGGAGGGTTCTAGCGTTTTCTATGGTTTGAAAAATTTTTAATCTATTTACGGAGGAGTTTTCCTTATTATCTCACCTATGAGGCAAGTGAGACTCACCGTTCTTGGTTTGTGTGTTTTGCAGGTAATACCGAAGATACAAAGACCTGAGGTGTTTCCGTTGGTGGACCGATATTAGGAAGGATATCCCGGAGGTTGTGGTTAGATGTTTGGTAGGTTAGTAGATGAAGGTTGAACCTTAGGGATCCACTGGGTTATATTAGACATTTCCAATTTATGATTGGAAATGGGAATAAGTATTAAGGACTTTGTCGGGGATTTACTTAGGACTCAGGGAGGGTTTGAAGTGAATTGGGTGATCGTTCCAATTTGCGCAGTTCCCTGGGTTTGGTTGGCTATGACCGATGCTTGGTTGAGACTTCTCCAGCATTTCATCATCCCTTACACGCCTGACCAGGAAAGACGTGAAGTTTGTATGGATTGAAGCCTGCGAGACCAGCTTTCAGGAGCTGAATCGACGGCTGGTATCTGCGCCAGTTCTAGTATAGCATTCTGGAGAGGATGGTTTCACTCTGTATACTGATGCATCTCTCCTGGGGCTGGGCGCGATACTCATGCAGCTTGAATGGGTGGTTGTTTATGCTTCTCGGCAGCTGAAGGAGTATGAGAGGAACTACCCCGTTCACGACTTAGAGTTGGCCATTATCATTTGCGCGCTGAAGATTTGGAGGCATCATCTGTATGGAGTCACCTTCAAGATCTTCACAGACCACATGAGCCTTCAGTATCTATTCACTCAGTGAGAGCTGAATCTCCGACAGAGGAGGTGGATGGAGTTTATGAAGGATTACGACTGCACCATTAGCTACCATCCTGGGAAAGCTAATGTAGCTGCCGACGCCCTCAGTCAGAAGTCCAGAGCTGTTTTGGCATGCCACAGAGTGATGGTCACAGATTTGATTCAGAGTTTCTTTGAGATGGGGTTAGAGGAGCAGTCTCGGATAGAGAGAGGACTGCTAGTGACTTTGATGGCTCAGTCAGAGATTCAGACGAGGATCAGAGAGGCTCAGGCCAGTGACCAGCATATTCAGTTTCGGGGCAGCCAGGCGATTTCAGGAGAGTAGTCGGATTTTACACGTGATGAGGAGGGTGTTCTGTACTTCCGAGGGAGGTGGTGTGTACCAGAGGCATACCCTGTCGTAAAGGAGTTGCTGCAAGAGGCTCACCGATCACGTTTTGCTATTCATCCGGGTAGCACTCGGATGTATTGTGATTTGAGACGTTCCTATTGGTGGAACGGCATGAAGAGGGACGTCGCGAACTTTGTTGCTAGATGTCTCATCTGTCAGCGAATTAAGGCAGAGCACCAGAAACCTGCTGGACTCCTCCAGAGGATCCCCGTTTCCGAGTGGAAGTAGGAGCATATCGCCATGGATTTCGTGGTGGGTTTGTCGAGGACTAGGAGATGTCATGATGCAATTTGGGTAGTCGTGGACCGACTAACCAAATCTACTCATTTTTCTTAGCTATTCGGAGGACGGACTCTCTTGATAGATTGGCAGAGATGTATTGCCAGGAGATAGGCAGATTGCACGAAGTTCCTTTGAGTATTATCTCGGATAGAGATCCGCGCTGTACATCTCGGTGTTGGCAGAGTTTACAGAGGGCTATGGGCACAGAGCTCCGTCTCGGCACAGCTTTTGGAGGGCTTACTGTGCTCGTGTGTGATCGACTTTGGGGGTGGTTGAGAGGACCATTTGCACTTGGTTGAGTTCGCCTACAACAACGGCTTTCATTCGGCGATGCAGATGTCACCGTTTGAGGCGTTGTACGATAGGGCGTGCAGGACCCTTACCCTCTGGGATGAGGTCAGAGAGACTCAGCTGCTGGGACCCCAGAGAGTTTGACACGAGGCAGAGTGAGTACGGACTGGCAGATAGAGATTATTACAGTACAGGATCGCCAGAAGAGCTATGCTGACCGGAGGCGCAAACCCATAGAGTTTGCTGTGAGTGATCATGTCTTTCTTGGAATTTCACCCATGAAAGGGGTGAAACATTTTGGTCTCAAAGGTAAGCTAGCTCCACGGTATATTGGTCCGTTCTAGATTCTGGAGAGGATTGGAGTTGTAGCTTATCACCTAGCACTTTCACCGTCTTTGACTGACGTCCATGACGTGTTGCATGTGTCCATGCTAAGAGGTCATGTGAATTAGTTTTAAACAAGCAATATTCACCCACCCTCAATCGCGCTTTCCGATCCTATAATTAATATCAGAGCTTGGACACTCTGAATTAGTTTTACTACTTTAGAGCCTATTTCAAAACTTCATTTTTTTTTAAATTTACTTTAGTATTTTCTTTTATTTTTGTTGCATCACTTATCCAAGACATTAAAAATTCTTGGAATTTTTGAAGTTTGTCTATGCAATATACAATGTCTAAACAAGAAGATTCAGTATTCGATTGCCTATCCCTCTTTAACGGAAATGATTTTAACCACTGGAAAAGGCGGATGAAGTACTCTCTATAGATAAAAATCGATATTTGGATCATCATCAAGAATGACTTCACGCTACTAGTCGACGAATCAACAAATGTCACGCCCCGAGACCCTAGGAGTCGCTAGTCCAATAGAAAATCGGACATCACTTCCCCTGTTCGGCTGACAATTCACACATACACATATCACATAAAGCACAACCACGCAGTTTAAATGGCCTCAGGCCTCAAATCAAGACAGAATATAATATAAAACCGGGTAAACCATACCTAACTGCGGACCGGTCCGACTGACGACAAAACACAAGACATAAAGGTCTCACAAACGTACAACTATACTGCCGTATAGTATGACTAAATCTAACACAAAAGCAACAGCGGAAGAAAACAATAGAAAATACTACCAACAACCTAAACGATAAATCTCGAAGACATCTCGACACGTACGCGAATTGGGACAGGCTGTCGGGCACGCTCCAGTCAATCATCCTAAAATAAAAACAAGGAGCTAACGGTATGAGTCATAGAACTCAGCGAATATCTCATTATATATATACAAGATATTCTAAGATAGCAACAGGATAATAGACTACCGAACTAACACGTACATAGGCAGTAATAAGAACAACTGCAAAAGAACAATAAGAACTACCATACCAAAGTAGCCAAGTCACCAAGACCAGACATAAGGGTCTCCTGTAAGTGCATGTCAGTCATATACAACATCAAGTAAAAACAAGCACAAGTAAGGGCAAAATAAACGACACACAAAGTGCAATGACATGGTCACCCCTGCCGTCGGTCAGACATCGTCACCTATGTACGGGAGGAAGCTGAGCGGAGGCCACCCTCCGACGTAGGGCTGTGACTGCCGTCCATACTCTGCCATCACTACTCCTGAGCGATCGAGTAGACGGAATGCTGCCGGTGTAACACCCCTACTCCATGGCCTATCCTAGCGATGTCTCTATTAGCCTAAGGTCATCTGTGGAGGACATCTCTGTCTGAGTGTTACCCCTACCCTATGTATATAATGGGGGAGAGACATTTCTCTCTCATCTTCTGGTATCTGGACAACTCAAGGAGGAACATCTGCCTGCTACCACACTCCGATTCACTAACCCATGAGTGCATGAGCGGAGCAGCACAGAGCACACTACCCAATACTCCGTCAACCACTAACCCATGAGTGGCCGTATGGGTAGGTCAGTATGACTGCCGACCTAGCTCACCCAAAAGGGGCCCCTGGTTGACAGTGATGCACAATGCACGATGATGCATAACACTGGTCGAAACAACATCCACTATCTAAACCACATATATCAACATGATATGCAAGGTTCGTAAGTAATGCACCATAACCTAAGTCCTAAAGGTATAGGTATCACCTGTCAGTTGTGGCACAAACAACATCAGCAAAAACAAATACAAGAGTTATGTCACAATCTACTACTCTATTGCTAAACAAGCATATCAAGTATATATATATCTGTGACAATTCTAAAAGAAGAGTCAGAGATACCCGCCTCTGATGAAGAAAATACAATAGTGAAGAGAACCTCCGTCTGAAATAATATCCGCCGCAAGAGGAGTCCAATTAGCCGAGTCAATGACCTGTATCATGGCAAATACAACTTAGCAAATTTTACAATTTATAAATCAGCTAAGTTTCACTCTTCTATTTATACCCTTATTACCTAACCTAATCCAACCAACCATAATTGGATTCGTATTAGGTCGAACCCAAACCTAACCAACCAAGATTGGGGTTCAGATTAGGTCTAACCTAATCCTAACCCAATCCAGATGAATTGTCACAGAACACACACACATCCCCCCTGCCGCATGATCAAAATAAAGCAACACAAGATCAAATCCAACTCATGACCCAAGACTACAACTCCATGTTGGAGCAATTGGCTCTAAGATGGTCTGGTATGACCATAGGTTTTGATGTTTGGGCAAAGGGTTTAAGTTAGGTTTACCCTGTGTATTTGATATGTGTATGTTGAGTGTGCAGGACTGTACAGGTACACATATGGACTTGACTGGACGGCCTCGGTACGGTGAAGGATGACATGGAAGCTAGCTGGAGGCTGGCGTGCGCATCTGAGGGACCATGGAGTGCAGATACGATGAGCTGATGGGCACGGACTTTGAGGCGTACGTGAAGGGTGGCATGGATGCAAGCTGGAGGCTTGCGTGCGCATCCGAGGGACGAGGGCCGAAGATGAAGAGGGCGCGAAGGCAATAGTCGAGACTGCGGAGGAGGAGTCAGTCGAGTCATGAGGGTACGAGTGCTGTGTGAATGTACTCGGGAAGTCCTAGGGGTCAAGTGTTGAGTGAAATGTACTCAGGGAGGCTAAACCCTAGGCTGGTAGGCAGGGCAGTCGACTGGCCCGAAGGCAGTCGACTGCTAGAACACACAGAGAATCGGGTCGACCCAAGGAGGGTCGACCAGTCGACTGGAATTGGTTCCAGTCGACTGACTCCAGTCGACTGGTCCTGTACCAGTCGACTGGTGAAGTCTGGAAACAGCTAATAATTCGAACGTTGGGTGTAACGGTCGGATTTTAGTGGCACCAGTCGACTGGCATTTGGGCAGTCGACTGGTGGCGTGATTTTCAGCCCGAGTCTATTTAAAGGGGGACTCGATCGGGCTGGGGTTTCTTGACGAAACTTGCTTGGATAGAGCAAGTTAGTAGTCTTGTGTGCTCAGGTTGTGTCCAGAGATTGTGGAGAGGTTTCTCCACCCACAAGGAGCGACACGTGATAGCCGGAGGGAATCCGGGGAGCGATCCGCCGAAGGATCAAGGGATCGTCCACCTCACGGACTGTCGTGGAGTAGGAGCTTCATCTCCGAACCACGTAAATCTGGTTTGTTAGTATTGTGTAGTTGTTAGTTTAGTTTTTATTTGTATTTCCGCTGTGCAACTAACAACGTAGGTGAAAGAAAACGCCAAATTGCTATTCACCCCCCCTCTAGCTAGGGCAAAGATCCTAACACTCCACACACGACAACACTGAGGCAATGCCCAATTACATCTATCATCCATCAAAGAACACGCCAGGGATCCACACAGAGGAAGCAACTACAAATGCTGACAAACATAGCAGTAGCTTCCCTTTGATCCAGCAATCAAGAACATATTCTTGTGATTGGGCATTGGCTCAGCAATCAACCACATAGCAGTAGCTTCCCTTTTATCCAACTCTCAACAAATTAAGAAACCAACTCCAATTCTAGGCCAAATCACACCTCACGGCAGCAGACTAAAACCCAAACATAGCAGATTATCCCGAGATCAAAACATAGATCCAAAACTCACAAATACAAACCTAAACAGGAGAACTAAAACCACAATCCCAATTCAAAATCCAATCCGCACACGAAACCCTAGTTCAAGTTTAGAAACCAATTCACAGCAGATCAAGAACCACGATCAAACCCGAGAGACTAAAGGAGATGCCTAGGTTAAGTGACCCTCAACCAGAAGCCCGATCACAAGGAAGAAAGACTGTGGCACGCGATGCGCGTGATGTCGCTACGACGGCTGCCCAGCACCCAAGATCCGACTGGTTTCCGGCCCCCTGATCCGCACGAGGTCACATAAGAGGTCGTCTGCGATCGTAAGGAGAAAGAAAGGAAGGTCCTCGGAGGGTTACCGTCGCCGATCGAGAGGACGCAAGCCGCGGGGGAGAAGAAGAAGAAAAGTCGGCACCCATCGCGCTAGGGCTCGCGAAGGAGAAAAGGGAAGGACCGGCGTGGCTGTTGCGCGTGAGGAGAACAAGAGGAAGAAGCCAGTAATCGGCTTGGCGCGGCGGAGGAAGGACTCGAACGCGGCTTGCGATTACATTCGGCGGAAATTAATAAAAGGTTGCCCATTTTGCATCCAGCCGCATCAAATTTTGAATATTTACATAAAAGCCCCTAAGTTTAGGAATCTTTGCCTTTTAGCCTCTAAACTTTCCGTATTTTAACAACAAAACCATAAGAAATGGAAAAGTGGATCACGAACATAAAAAATAAGGCTCAATTCAATGCTTGAACCACAAATACGATACTATGTGGATTAACAAAAGAAGTGCTAAATCGAATCGGGCTATTAAATTGTGCAAAGATTCTCTGGGACAAATTAATCCAAATCCACGAAGGAAGATCAGACTAAAAGGTAACAAAAAAAAACCTTCTTGTAAATCAATTATTTAACATTCAAATGCAAAGTGCAGAGTCTGCAAGTCAACTACACACAAGGATACAAATATTTTGAACGGACTCCACTCAATTGGGCAAATAGTGGAAAATCAAGATGTTATTATAGGATTGAACTCGATGCTAGAGGAAAAAAGAGGGGGGGGGGGGGGGATAGCGCTACGAATTTAAATATGAGCATATAGTAAGTTGAATCAATCAGAGTTCATACAATTGATATAAAATTTACTTAGACTGATTCAATTAAGTAAGACAAAAGCAATAAAAGTATGCAATATATTTAGCTAACAACATAAGCATGTAAGTTGATCAATCAAATAAGAAGTATGAAGATATAGTAGTTATAAAATGTAATTCTTATTTCTAATTCCTCCTAAGTAGAGAAACCTTCTATAAAAAAATCTAAAAAGTTTAAGCGCAATAAAACAAATAAGGCAACACCAAAATACATAAAAATGTTACTCTAGGGGTTGTTGATTAGAAATAAAGTGTGTCACAATACAAAAGACGAAAGAACACTTAGAGCATAAGAACAAGAAAGAAGTATAAGTGAATGAATTGGTTTTCAAGCTCTGCCTAAATGCTTCTTATATATGACTCCTCGAGTCACTTGAAGCCTTCTTGGTCACCTGTAGAGATGCTGATGTGGCTGCAATTTCTATTCGTAAGATGATGTTAACGAAGCTCTCTAATCGCTTGGATGCCCTCCGGTCACCTGGAGAAGGGACAAATCTCATCTTGACCCAACTCGCTTAGTTTGCTGATAATGTTATCTCTCGATCGCTTGGATGATGCTCTAGTTGCTCGTGTGCTTTGGTCACCCCGACCCAGCTATGGTTGTCTAAACCCTTCAAAAATATTTCATCGAGAGTTATTACCAGCTAGTTGCCCTCAAACTCAATTCGGTTGCTTGGAATCATCGAACATGCTTCCTTGTAGTTGTTACACATAGTGAGTAGGATATAAAATGTAAAGTCACTTGTATATACGTTAGGTCTAAAAGTTCAGCCTCCACCTGACTCATCTAGACTGAGGTGCCAAGTAGACCCGACTACGGTTCAAAACCGATGATTCGACGGTTCAAAACTGCATGTTCGATAACTTGTGGGGGATCGACTCTTAACCTAAACTGCTTAGATGGTCATGATTCATGGTTCGAAACCGTCGGTTCCAGGGACGATTTGTTACGGTTCGTCACGGTTCAAAATTATTATATTATTTTTTAAAAAATAATTTTATAAATTTATTTGTTGGATTCGATTGTTGTTGGACTTATTAAAAATTATAATATAGTAAAAATTATTAATTAGTTATTAATTAATTAATTAATATATAAAATTATTTAGTGATAAAATGTTTGTTAATTAATAATATAATAAAAGTAGTTATTAAATAATTAATTAATAAATAAAATACTTAATATGGGTGAACTAGCGGGCTGAACCGTAGGTTAATCGGTGGGCTACCAGTTCAGCTGGGCCTGGAAATAGTTGTCGGTTCCGGTTCAGCTTGGTTACAATCTCGGGTGGGTTCGGGCCCATGCTTGGGTATAGTGCCAAGCCACAACTCTCATCCACTTCCACTTGGACTTGTTTACTAAGCCTTGAACTTCCAGTTAATTTCATTTGTACTTGATTAACTTAGCACTCAATTAGAAATTTATCTGTCAAATCTTAATCATTTGGACTTGATTCACTTAGTCTCCATTTAAAAATTTATTGCTTGGTCTCCAATCAACACTTAGCTCATGCCTAATTTGACTTGTGATGCCTACATCCACTATGGCTTAATTACTATACTTTAACACTTGTCAAGCGCACTTATAAACTTGGCATAACTCAATATCTACTTAGTATATTTGACTTGATATTTTTTGCACGTGTAGAACGTGTATAGGTTAGGAATACCTTGATTGCATATCACACAAGACATATGAAAAATTTGATAGTTTGTTTTGAGGAACATAAATATCAAATAAGATGTTTAAGATGATAAATACTCAATGGTTCACAATGTTTGTTATGATACATCTCTTGATGAATTATAAGTAGCAAGATAATAATCATTGACCAGATAAATCAATCTATTAATAGTGTACATTTGGCTCCAATTCCATAGATGGAAATTTTATTTTGAAAATATAATTTCATATTTGAACATATACAGTCACTGTTTTCACCTTTTAGATTTTAAAAAAGGCATGAAACTTGATACTTTATTGAAACTTTTGCTAATATCATTTTTTGAATCAAATTTGAAAATATGATACATTTTCATTAAGAATAAAAAAAATAGTTGTATTGCCACAATACAACAAGGGACGAATCATGGCAACTACGAATACCCTTTCACTTATTGGCTTACTTGGAAACGATGTTACATGGTCGTTTGAGGTGAATGGCATCATCTTTTACCACAATATACTTCAAATAGATATGTTTGCAAAATTTTATAATTTTATAAGATTTATATAGTTTTATATATGTATTTTGAATTTGATATGGGTGTATAAATTAGAGCATAGTCAACCGCTTTAGATAACTAGTCAATTGACATCAGAATTGATCAACTGGTATCTATTGGAAGTCAACTAAATTAGGGCTGAAAGTTAAGAATTAGAATTTTTAATTATTAGTAAACTTGTTCTTTCCATTTAGATCTGTTTTGAGGATTAGAAATATAAATTAATGAATACTTTCATGACTTAAAATGATATTTAATGATGGGGAAGAAGGGAAAAAAAGTTTAAGTTAGAAACTTTATGTTGGACCAATAGAATAGATGGCTGAAAAGTTAGGGGTGATTAATAATTTTTCTTGCGACATTAACTTATCCCCTTGCTAATTTATTAATAAAATCAATTATAAGTAGTTAGTGCAATGGAAATAAAAACAAAAAAAAAGATACCCATGTTAACACGGAGTATATATGGATCATTGTTTCTATTTCATGACATATAAATGTTTGGCGAGTCGATTTTGAAAATATTATTATAATTTTCCCTTCTTATATTTCTTTCTATAGGTGGAAAAAACTCTTATAAACTCTTTACAAGAAGATTATAATGAACTTTAAAGATTGACGAAAACAAAGAGTACAATAGAGCTCTATGTTCAATTCATCAAGGCCTGAACAAATAGAAGATTAAACATTTGAGAATTAAATAATAAAATAATCTAAAATGATCTAGGAGTCAAGATTATGTCATTTACTCAGAGACTTTGCTTTGCCCAACCATAATTTTTTTTTTTTTTTGCAATGGTTGGTTGTTGGATAAGTTAACTCATTTAGAACATCTTTTTAAATTTAACTCGTAAGGTCGATGATCTAGGCGTATGATTTATAAAAGAGTCGAGAGCTCGGCCGGGTTCGGTTGCCGATCTGAATCGGTGTTAAGCGGGTCGGGACCCTCGAGGTCAGCCTTCTGAGGTCGGGGACCCTCGAGGTCAGCCTTCTGAGGTCGGGGACCCTCGAGGTCAGCCTTCTAAGGTCGGGACCCTCGAGGTCAGCCTTCTGGGTCGGGGGCCACGAGGTCAGCCTTCTAAGGTCGGGACCCTCGAGGTCAGCCTTCTAAAGTCGGGACCCTCGAGGTCAGCCCTTCTAAGGTCTAGATCCACGAGGTCAGTCCTCTGAGGTCGGGGTACTCGAGGTCGGCCATCGGAGATCGGGGCACTCAGAACAGATCAGCTAGGTTTGGGATGAGCAAGGCAGGTCGTTCGAGGTCAGCCTCTCGAAATATACTAATAGAGGTCAGGTATTTACGATTGCACGGAGATATCCGGACAAACGCGAGCCTCTCTTAACATATGAGCTTTCCTTATCAGACATGCGGAGGGTAACCCCTTCTGACGCAACCACTGCCTAGCAAAGCCATCATTAATTAAAGAGGGACAGAGAAGACAGCTTCAGTATGGTGTCGAGCGGCGGTAACAGTCTCTCAACATTAATGTAGCTGTCCCTATCATAATCTGTCTCTCGATCTTCTCTTAATGAGATGTGACAGCTTGCACGTGGGGAGACCCTTCCTCCCCCCTATATAAACCCCATTGAAACTGTAGAAAAGGGGTCGCTGCCATTTTGCAACCACTCCACCATATTGAGAGCCTCATTTCGGTCCGACCTCCCCACTACAACAGACCGAGTCGGCCGGGTTAGACCGAGTCGCCCAAGGAGGAACCGATCTTCGCTTGTCGACAGGATCAAATTTGGCGCCGTCTATGGGAATCTAGCCTGATCGAAAGCCGAAGATGAGTGAATCCAACCAGGTGACTGTCACTCTTTCACGGGAAGACTTGGAACTGCTAATAGAAGCCAGGGCCAGGAAATTGGCAGAAGCACAGCAAGTAGCTGCTCGAGCAGACGCTCAACCCGTTCAGCGGGGTCCAGTCGAGCAGACTGCTCGAGTGGGTACTGAGGGAGGGGCTCGACAAGAGGAAAGCCCTCATTTCCACCGGGCGTTGTTCGGCCCGGCCGAGGGAGCTGGGCAGTCAGACCCTCACGAGGCTACATCCAGCCGTACCAGAGCTAACAAAGGGAAGGCTCCCCTCGTGCCGACCTCGGTGGAGCGTACGGGATTCCCCTTTTCCGCCCAAATCCTGCAAGAACCCTTACCCAAGCATTTCAGACTTCCGTCCATAGCTGAATACGGAGGGGCCTCAGATCCCGAGGAGCATTTATTGAAGTTTGAGAACGCTTCAATACTTCATCAATATTCTGATGGAGTAAAGTGTCGAGCTTTCCTGACCACCCTGTCCGGATCGGCTCAACGATGGTTCGACAGACTGCCGAAGGGATCCGTAAGAGAATTTACTGACTTCAAAAGATTGTTCCTTCAACATTTCGCGAGCAGTAAGAGACACCACAAAACCAGCCTCAATCTTTTTACCCTGAAGCAGGGCTCCAAGGAGCCCCTCAAGGCATACATCCGAAGGTTCAATCAAGTCGCGTTGGATGTACCCACTGCCACGTCCGAGGTGCTAGTCAGTGCATTTGCGCAAGGCTTACAGGAGGGAGAATTCTTCAGAGCCTTAATCCGGAAACCCCCGAAGAACTTCGAAGATCTCCTAGGCAAGGCCAGCAAATACGTGGATGTGGAGGAGGCACAAGCCGCCAGACGACCGGAGGTCAGACCAGCACCCGAGGTCCCCCAGCATCATCAGAGGAGTGCGCCTCCCGGAGGACCTCTAAGAAGTCCCAGAGGCATGGGACATCGACAAGGAACTGAAAGAGGAATAGTGCAACAAGTGGCCCAAGGTTGCCTCCCGTCCAGATGGCAGCCCTACTGCTCCTTTCATAATAGCCACACCCATGACCTGCAAGATTGTTGGCAGGCCGGCTGAGGTCGAGGCCGAACTGGCAGAGGTAGCCCGAGAGGGGCCCATCAGGGGGGTGGTCGGGGCCGGGGGAGAGCATCGCCTAACCCGGCCGAATCTCATGATCGGCTAGCCGCCCCTATAGCCAGGCAGCTATTCCCGACCCCGGGCTCGCCCGAGCGAAGGAACACCAGTGAAGAACAGGCCAATCAGCAAAACTCTGTGCACGGGTCCATCAACGTCATCTCAGGCGGACCCACTTACGGGGATTCTAACAGGGCTCGAAAATCACAGGCCCGGCGGTTGGATGTCTACCAAGTGGGTTGCAGCTCCACGCAAGCCCAAGGGCCGCAGATCAGCTTTGGTCCCTCTGACTTGCAAGGAGTAGAGGTGCCCCATGAGGATGTGCTGGTTGTCACGGCGATCATAGCCAATTATCAGATTCATAGGACCATCGTGGATACAGGGAGCTCGGTAAATATTCTATACTTGTGAGCTTTTGAGCAATTGCAGATTGAGGCCACTGAGCTTCGACCCGTGGCTACACCTCTGTTTGGCTTCACGGGAAATGAAGTTCAGCCCTTGGGCCAAATCAAATTGGCCATCTCGCTTGGTGAAGAACCTCTAAGGAGGACTCGGTGGTCTACATTCCTAGTGGTGACGCCCCCTCAGCCTACAATGCCATCTTGGGCAGACCGGTGTTGAACGAGTTCCGAGCTGTGGTGTCCACTTTCTACTTGAAAGTCAAATTTCCAGTGGGAGATCAAGTCGGCGAAGTCAAAGGAGATCAGAAGGCTGCTCGTCGATGTTATGTAGATGACGTCCGGGTGGAGGTCAGTAAAGCACGCAGGTCTGCAACGACCCAATGTAACATGGTACATTCCTCTCAGCCATCTCCAAGGGCTGAGTTAATGGAGGAAGAGGAAGAGGTCCAGCTCTTGCCGGACCGAGAAGAAACTAAAGTAAAGATAGCTCCCGGATTACCGCCCGACCTCAGACGACAGCTGGTAGAATGTCTGACCCAGAACCGAGAGGTATTCGCCTGGTCCCAACAAGATCTTAAAGGGGTCAGACCTGAAGTGATGGAGCATAAGCTGCACGTGTACCCTGACGCCCGACCTGTGAAGCAGAAGAAAAGAGATTTTAGCCCTGAGCAGAACAAGATCATTCAGGCAGAGGTAGAAAGACTGCTGGAGGCCGGGCACATCCGGGAAGTCCAATTCCCAGCTTGGCTGGCCAATGTGGTGCTGGTCTCCAAGCCGGGCGACAAATGGAGGGTCTGTATCGACTTTAGAGACCTTAATAGGGCCTGCCCCAAAGACTGCTACCCACTCCCCCGAATAGACCAGATGGTGGACTCTACTGCCGGGAGTGAGCTTATCTGCATGCTCGACGCTTATCAGGGATATCACCAAGTCCCATTGTGCCTGGGTGACCAAGAGAAGGTCAGTTTTGTTACAGCCGAAGGAACCTATTGCTACACTGTCATGCCCTTCGGACTCAAAAACGCCGGGGCAACTTATCAGAGGCTGATGAATAAAGTCTTCAAAGAACAGCTCGGGAGAAACGTGGAAGTGTACGTCGACGACATCCTCATCAAATCTGCCCGAGCTGCCGACCTCGTAGCAGATGTGCGGGAGACCTGCCGCACCTTGCGAAGGTACGGCCTTAAACTCAATCCTGCCAAATGTCTGTTCGGAGCCAAAAGCGGGAAGTTCCTGGGATACATCTTGACAGAGCGGGGAATAGAAGCTAATCCAGGAAAAGTGAAAGCATTGCTGGACATGCCTCCGCCAAAGAACATAAGGGAAGTTCAGCGCCTGACTGGGAGAATCACGGCCTTATCCCGATTTATCTCCCGGTCGGCAGACAGAAGCCTGCCATTCTTCAAGATCCTGCGCAAGGCCTCCAAGTTTCAGTGGGATGCCGAGTGTGACCGAGCTTTCGAAGAATTGAAAGCTTACTTGGTTAGTCTGCCGGTGTTAGCCAAGCCAGAAGAAGGAGAACCGCTGTATGTTTATTTATCTTCTACTGAGGGAGCTGCGAGCGCTGTACTTGTAACCCAGAAACAGACCGAACAACAACCGGTCTATTTCTTTGGGCACTTATTCAAAGAGGCCGAGTGTAGGTATACTACGCTCGAGAAATTAGCTTATATCCTGGTATTGATGGCTCGGCGACTGCGACCCTACTTCCTGGCCCATCCTATCCGAGTGCTGACCAATAGCACACTCGGGAAGGTCTTGATCAACCCTGAAGTCTCAGGTCGGTTGGTCAAATGGACAACCGAATTAAGCGAGTATGACATCCAGTACCAGCCCAGGACGGCGATCAAAGCTCAGGCCTTGGCAGATTTCTTGAGTGAACTTCATACAAAGGAAGAGGATGGAATCTGGAAAATATACGTAGACGGGTCGGCCACCCGGGTGGGGAGTGGCTTGGGCATTTTGATGATGTCTCCTAAAGGAGACCCTATTCATCTCGCGGTTCGGCTAGAATACCAAGCTACCAATAATCAAGCGGAGTATGAAGCCCTCTTGGCAGGCCTCCAGGCGGCTAGACAGGTCGGGGCCACCCGGGTCATCCTGCATTCCGATTCTCAGTTAGTGACTCAGCAGGTGGCTGGGCGGTTCGAAGTGAATGATGAGAGGTTACAGGCCTACGTAGAAGCATACCAGAAGTTACAAGCAGAATTTCAAGAAGTCCAGATCATCCAGATCCCCCGAGGAGATAATGCCAAGGCAGATGAGTTAGCCAGGCTGGCCAGCTCGGTCCGACCGTGGGTCTTCCCCAAACCTTCACCTCAGGTCATGCTGGTGGCTCAGGTCGAGAGGGAAGCAGAAATGGAAATAGAAGGGGACTGGAGGGCTCCATTCATCGCCTACCTGAAAGAAGGGATTCTTCCAGACAACCCCGAGCAAGCTCGGATATTGAAGATCAGAGCAGCCCGATTCACCCTAATAGGAGACGCGTTGTATAAGCGGGCCTTTTCCCGACCTCTAGCCCGGTGCCTTGGTAAAGAAGAGGCGGATTATGTACTCAGAGAAGTACACTTGGGATGCTGCGGAAATCATTCGGGAGGTCGGTCCATGGCTCGGAAGGTCCTATTAGCCGGTTATTTCTGGCCGACCCTCCAAAAGGATGCGGAGAAGATAGCCCTTTCCTGTCTTTCTTGCCAGAAGTATCAGAATCTGTCTCACCGACCGGTGGAGACGTTGCGAGCGTCCGTTGTATCATGTCCTTTTGATCAGTGGGGCATGGACATAGTGGGACCCTTCCCCCGAGCAGCAGGCCAGAAGAAATTCTTGTTGGTAGCAGTGGATTACTTCTCCAAGTGGATCGAAGCGGAAGCCTTGGCCCGAATCACCGAACAGGCAGTAAAGAAATTCCTTTGGCAAAATATTCTGTGCAGGTACGGCATCCCGCACAAACTGGTATCAGACAATGGTCGGCAGTTTCAAGGCCGGATCATCAGAAATTGGTGCAAGGAATTCGGGATCAAACAGGCCTTCACTTCCGTGGCATACCCCCAAAGTAATGGTCAGGCCGAAGTGGCCAATAGAGAGATTTTAAGAGGGCTCAGAGCTAAGCTGGATCAAGTAGGTGGGTCCTGGGTGGATGAGTTGCCCGGTATCTTATGGGCCCTCCGAACTACACCTAAAGAGGGGTCCGGATGCACCCCATTCCAGTTAGTCTACGGGAATGAAGCAGTAGTCCCCATGGAGGTCGGCTGTGAATCAGACAGAAGGCAACTGTATGGGGAAGATAATGCTGAAAAGAGGCGAGCCGAACTGGACCTGATTGAGGAGGTTCGAGCTAAAGCTGCAGTCCGTATGGCCGCTTATCAGCAAAGGATGCGAAACCGATACAACCAGCAGGTCATACCTCGACATTTCCAAGTGGGGGACAAGGTATGGAAGAGAGTCAAGCCAGTTGGAGAGGTAGGCAAGTTGGAGCCCCCATGGAGTGGTCCGTTCCTGGTGGTCGAGGTGCTGGGGTCAGGAGCCTATTATCTACAGGATACTCAAGGAAAGCGACTCGGAAGACCTTGGAGTGCAGTGCATTTAAAATTGTACCGTGAGGAGAGTGGAGAGGAATAACTCTTGTAACTGTACTCAGAAAAAGTGATGATAAAGACCTACCCCAACTCTCCACGAGAAACAACTACAGCAAGATATAAGTGGGATTGGTCTCACGCACCCACCGGATCGGCGCCGATCGGGCGTGGCATTCCACGTTCGGTCGGGCCCAGTCGGGCGTGGCGATCCACGCTCGGTCAGGGTAAGTCGGACGGTGTCCAGACTCTTGCTAAAGCAAGTTATAAGTGGGCTTGCTCTCACGCACCCACCGGATCGGCGCCGATCGGGCGTGGCATTCCACGTTCGGTCGGGCCCGGTCGGGCGTGGCGATCCACGCTCGGTCAGGGTAAGTCGGACGGTGTCCAGACTCTTGCTAAAGCAAGTTATAAGTGGGCTTGCTCTCACGCACCCACCGGATCGGCGCCGATCGGGCGTGGCATTCCACGTTCGGTCGGGCCCGGTCGGGCGTGGCGATCCACGCTCGGTCAGGGTAAGTCGGACGGTGTCCAGACTCTTGCTAAGCAAGTTATAAGTGGGCTTGCTCTCACGCACCCACCGGATCGGCGCCGATCGGGCGTGGCATTCCACGTTCGGTCGGGCCCGGTCGGGCATGGCGATCCACGCTCGGTCAGGGTAAGTCGGACGGTGTCCAGACTCTTGCTAAAGCAAGTTATAAGTGAGCTTGCTCTCATGCACCCACCGGATCGGCGCCGATCGGGCGTGGCGTTCCACGTTCGATCGGGCCCGGTCGGGCGTGGCGATCCACGTTCGGTCAGGGTAAGTCGGACGGTGTCCAGGCTCTTGCTTGAAGACAAACATGATTCATCATCTTTCTACAATACATATTGACGAGTCAGGGTATACAACCTGACCGAGCGAAATCACTGGATCAGGTTGTACGCCTGACCGATCATCATTTCTGAGCCAAAGTGCCGATCTAACTGAGCTATGATCCCGAGTGGAAGAAAAAGCCAGGATCGGGAGAATAAAAACGCGAATCGCCCGAGCTTCTAACACATAGCCGATCTTTCGAAACGACCTAAGGGAGTTTATTCTTCGATAAGGATTTATGCATCCCGAGCGACCCGTACTCGGTGGAGTATGGGTGCGTGACTCGCAATATCAGCCTTCGGCGAAGCGGGCAAGTGCATCAAACAAACGACACTTAGCGAAAATCTCGCACGTCGTGAACAGCTAGACGAAATGAAGAAGAAGAAAAATTTGCAGAAACGAATTAAAGCCCGAGGCCACTACAAAATTAGGCCTTAAAGGCCAAAGTCAGGAAGTCAAATATCATTACAGAAATTTGAAAAACATAGGGACGGGAGGAAGACGGACTGGGCACCAGCTCGGGCCAGAGAAGGTCGGGGCAGCCAAACTGAGCGAGCTTAGAAAAGATGGCCTAGGTAAAAGGGGGGAAGGCATCCTCCGGAATCGAGGCCTTGATTTGTCTCAGCGTCACCGCATCTGGGGGGAGGTCCTCGGGGAGATGGCCGGCCTCGGTTAATTGTTGGATGGCACCTATGGCCCCATACTTAATCATGCCGCCAGTCCGTTCGGAAATGAGATTCAGGAAGGAGTCTGACTGGAGATAAGCCACTCGGGCGGCTTCAATCCGAGCCGACTCACCTGATTTGTAATCCTCCAGTTCCTTCCTGAGTCGGGTGAGCTCACCGCCCTGTGCCGAGATGGTGGTTTCTCGAAGAGCCAGTTGAGCCTCTTGGCCCACTATCTGCATCTCCAAACCCCGCATGGTCTCTAGGTGGGCGGCCATCTCCGTTTCTTTGTTTGTCAGGGCCAGTTGAGTCTGGTGATGAGCCGTCGCCGACTCCTTCAGTTTCAGTTGGAGTCCCTTAGCGTCTGTGGTCATCTTGGCCAGGTCAGTATGGGCTCGTTTGTACCTGGACTTGAGGGTCTTGTTGTCGCCCTCCAGATGGGCCACCCGGCTGGTCAAACGTGTCGTCTCCACCGCTGACTCAGCCGCCAGCCTTTGCTCTTCCGCCGAGCGAGTTTCCAACTCGGACACGTGAGACCGCAAGGCGGTTATCTCCGAGTTCAGCTGGTCCAGACCCGGATCGACTGAGGGGAGATTGCCCTGCGCCACTCGGGCCTCCAGGTCTCTCACTCGTCGTTCAGCCTCCCGGCGCGCTCGGGTGTTGTCCACCAACGCTTGGCTCGCCGCATGACTCAGCGCCCATTGCTGCGTAGTGGGATAAAGGTCAGGAATATAAACACAAACAACCAAGGAAGAGAAGAGGATACCTGAGTCATGCCCGCGAAGAAGTGGTCGGCCAAGGTGATGGAGTCCATCGCGAAGGACGCCCTCCATCCCTCCTCCCAGCCCGCAACTAAGCCATCATGCAAATTCAGGGGCTGAGGCTGGACGGTTGGGGCTAGAGCAACAGCCGAAGGCACTTGAACATCCACCACTAAACGCGGTGGGGAGCTCATGGACAGTAGGGCTTCGACTGCGTCAGTAGGGGCGGAGCTCGGTTGAGTGGCTGAGGTACGAGGCGCGGACCTCGAGGTCGATGCGCCGAAGGGTAGGGTCACAGGAGTAGAAGGTCGGGCCGTCGACTGAGGTGTTGCCTGAGCCGAAACCCGAGCGGCAGATTGGGGAATCGTAGGAGCCAAAGCGGAGCTCGAGGCCGGAAGTTGGAGGCTGGTCGCAGCTTGCTCAGGACGAGAGGGCGGCATGGCCTGACCTTCCTCGGTCGGCTCGGGAGACGAGGGTATGTCCACGCTGTGAACCACCCGGCGGCGCTTTCGAACCAAGCTGGGGGAAGCTTCCCGATCCGTTTCTTCTTCTTCTGCTTCCTCGGCCCGGGCGGATGTCCCCTCGACAACCACCCGAGCTGTCGTTCCCGCCTCCTCAGTTGGGGAATCCTCCCCGAGGTCGCTGGCAGCAACTATCGGCGGCTCAGGATCTGGAGCAACAATATTAGCCCGGGCCGCTGCACGAGTGGCTGCTAGCTGGGCGGCCAAAGCCCTCATGGCGTCATCCTCCCGATCCAGCACCGCGTCAACCCTAGCGCTGAACATGACTTCGGCTGCACCAAAGAAAAAGCTTTAGTTAGCACTAACAAGCTCATCAAGAAGGAAGAAACGTACCGAGGGTGCCGGGTAGCTCTGCCGGGACTTGGCTCAGCTGGAACAGATACAGCATCCCCTCGATCAACAACTTGCCCGCGTGATATCGGGCTCCCCCGAGCTTGGAGACTGCCGACCGGTAGCTGGGTTCTGAACGGAGGTTCTTGGGCAGCTGGGGGTGTTCAGGCAGGTTTTCTATCCACGCGGTAGGCCAATTTGGTCGGGGGAATGATTGGATATAGAAAAAATGAGATTTCCAACCTTTATTGGAGGAAGGCACCTTCTCCAGGAAGGCAGAGTTGATACGAGCCTGGAAGTAGAAATTCCCGGGCTCTTGTTTCTTAAGATAATAGAAAAAATGAAATACCCGGGGTTCTAGTGGGATTTTGTGGGCGGTGAAGATGATCACAGCGCCGCACAAGATTCGGATCGAGTTCGGGGCCAGTTGGGAAAGAGAGACTTGAAAATAACGGCAGATCTCACGAAAGAAAGGATGTAGGGGAAAGCGCAGGCCGGCTAACAGCTGGTCGGAAAAGACGGTGAAATGACTTAAAGGAGGCCGGTGTGCCCGACCTCGACGGTCGGGCTGAGTTATCGAGTGGTCTTCGGGGATCAAGTAATCTATGCGTAAAGTTTCTATCTGACCTAAGGTAAGGGAAGAACGAGTAGTCAGGTACCAGGGCTCGGGTGGCGCAGGTGGAGGTGCGGAAGACGATGCCATCAAAATAAAATCAGGAGAGACACGACAAGGGCTCGGCAAAAAGAAAGAATACCTAGAAAACGAGGTTCGCCGGAAACACCGTTCGTCGGAATCAAGGAGGTCGGGCAGCGGAGGTCGGACCAGAATCGGATGAGAAAGCGGAGATCAGAGTAAAAAGAGGCGAAATGGAGGGGGCAAGCCTATTTATACCCTGGGTAAATCTTGGAGGACCGTCCGATCAGGAAAAAGGAAATGGCGGGGTAAAATCCTAGCCATCCGATCTCTGTCATTTCCCAGACCTCGAAGCTTCGCCCGCACGACGCCCTAGCCATGCCGATGACGTTACGCCTATCGAGGCGCCCAGTCGGGAAGCGACACGCGCCCTCTCATTAATGAGGGTTTAATGGGAGATTTGATGGAAGATATGGCATTAAGTGGAAGGATCGACCGTACGATGTGACGCGCGGGAGAGAAACCCGACCGAGCAAGGAGCCTAGTCAGTCGGATTACACTCCTCCTTCGACTAGACTTGAGAGGGAGGCTTGTGATCCAGGCGTATGATTTATAGAAGAGTCGAGAGCTCGGCCGGGTTCGGTTGCCGATCTGAATCGGTGTTAAGCGGGTCGGGACCCTCGAGGTCAGCCTTCTGAGGTCGGGGACCCTCGAGGTCAGCCTTCTAAGGTCGGGACCCTCGAGGTCAGCCTTCTGAGGTCGGGGGCCGCGAGGTCAGCCTTCTAAGGTCGGGACCCTCGAGGTCAGCCTTCTAAGGTCGGGACCCTCGAGGTCAGCCCTTCTAAGGTCTAGATCCACGAGGTCAGTCCTCTGAGGTCGGGGTACTCGAGGTCGGCCGTCGGAGATCGGGGCACTCAGAATAGATCAGCTAGGTTTGGGATGAGCAAGGCAGGTCGTTCGAGGTCAGCCTCTCGAAATATACTAATAGAGGTCAGGTATTTACGATTGCACGGAGATATCCGGACAAACGCGAGCCTCTCTTAACATATGAGCTTTCCTTATCAGACATGCGGAGGGTAACCCCTTCTGACGCAACCACTGCCTGGCAAAGCCATCATTAATTAAAGAGGGACAGAGAAGACAGCTTCAGTATGGTGTCGAGCGGCGGTAACAGTCTCTCAACATTAATGTAGCTGTCCCTATCATAATCTGTCTCTCGATCTTCTCTTAATGAGATGTGACAGCTCGCACGTGGGGAGACCCTTCCTCCCCTTTATATAAACCCCATTGAAACTGTAGAAAGGGGTCGCTGCCATTTTGCAACCACTCCACCATATTGAGAGCCTCATTTCGGTCTGACCTCCCCACTACAGCAGACCGAGTCGGCCGGGTTAGACCGAGTCGCCCAAGGAGGAACCGATCTTCGCTTGTCGACAGGATCATATAGTTAACTAATCTACTCTTACAAATGTCTGCTAGTTCTGATCGGGCCATTATATGATTAATTACCAATTTGATTTTCATGAAAAAATTAAAGTAACTGAACCGAAGAATTCTTGGTTTTCTTTTGGTCTGGAGTTTATTTACGTGAAAGCATTATGACATATGGCTCAATATTAGATTTTTTTTCTTGATTTTTTATTATATTTTAATACTTCAGAGATGTTCAAATGAACAATAGATAATATATTTAAAGTTCTTTTAACCTCAAAAATCTACGAAAACTGAATTTTTTTCAATCGGAGCTCTCTTGGTCAAATCAGTGGGTTTTAACCAAAACCCACTGATTTGATCAAGAGAGCTCCGATTGAAAAAATTTCAGTTCCCGTGGATTTCTGAGATTAAAAGAGTTCAAATATGTTATCTATTGTTTATTTGAACTTCTTCGAGGTGTTAAATGTAATAATGAAGAACCGAGAAGAAATCACACATAGGGGTCATTGGACCTGATATGAATTCCATATCAGGCCCACGTTGGGCCTGATATGATTTTATATCAGGCCCAATGGGCCCAATATTAGATTTCTTTTCTCAATTCTTTGTTATTACATTTTAATACATTGAAGAAGTCCAAATAAATAATGGATAACATATTTGAACTCCTTGTAACCTCAAAAATCCTCGGGAATTGAAATTTTTACAATCGGAGCTCTCTAGGTCAATCAGTGGGTTTTGACTAAAACCCACTGATTGACCTAGAGAGCTCTGTTTTCACAAATTTGAGTTCCAGTGAATTTCTTAGGTTACAAGGAGTTCAAATATGTTATTTATTATTTATTTGGACTTCTTCAAGGTGCTAAAATGTAATAATAAAGAATTGAGAAAAGAAATCTAATATTGGGTCCATTAGGCCTGATATAAAATCATATCAGGCCCACGTGGTTCCATTTCAAGTCCAACGCGTGCCTGATATGATCTTTTAGTTTTAATTTAATAAAAATATTTTAATTAATTTAAATATTAATATTCAAATCTAGATCTAAAAAACACGTAAGTTTCAATTTATTTTAACCATTTGGTGATAAAATTTTATTTCATTTTATTTTTTTTTAATTTTTAAAATTTATTTTCGAAAAAAAACTCAAGTCAAAACTAAAAAGTAGAGAACTTCAAGAACAATACAAACATAGCATCGGTGGATTGATCTGTCATTGGACGAAGCTAGTCGGAGATCTCCCGTAGCCCTAATTGGTCGACGAACAACTTTCATATCAGGCCCACGTTGGGCCTGATATGAAAAATATCAGGCCCAACGTGGGCCTGATATGAAAAATATCAGGCCCAACGTGGGCCTGATATGAAAAATATCAGGCCCAACGTGGGCCTGATATGAAAAATATCAGGCCCAACGTGGGCCTGATATGAAAAATATCAGGCCCACGTTGGGCCTGATATTTTTCCCATGTTATGTATGCATTCATCTAAAAGAGAGAAGAAAGAGAAGAGAAAGAAATGCATGAAAAATAGTGAGGAATGAGAAGAGAGGAGAAGAAAGAGAAGATAGGTTGCGTACATAACAGAGAGAGGAAAGGAAAAAATGATTGCATGCAATTAGATTTGACAGAAGGGTAAAATGGGAAGAGTACTGAAAAAAGTATACCTTTTGGTAAACATCAAAGTAGTGTACGTCTTTTGGTTTATTCGAAAAGTTACATACGCTCTTTGGTAAAATGCCGTATAAACAATATATCGACAAAAAACTTAAATTTTATTGCATAAAAATAATGAATTAAAGTTAAGACTCTAATACCAATTGATAGAACATTGCGTTTTCTCCTAACGTATAAATTCTAGAAATAAAATAAGAATTCGAAAGAGAAAATACAAGACATATAACTATGGATCTATTGTTTTTCGAATCATGACATAACAAGAATAAAATATAAACCGAATGATAAGGAATCTGATTGAAGAGTCATTGTCCTTGTCGTAGTGTCGTCGGCTTGATCCCTGTGGAAGAAGATGCAGCAGAAAGTAGAAGGAGAATCTTTCACGGGACTTAAGGTTGGCGGCGCCGTAAAGTTTCTTGTCAATAAGGAACAAGAAACTATGTCAAGATGGATATCCTAAACCCTTGGAGACCTCTCCTTTATATAGAAATCTAATATGTTATCAGCACATAAATAATAATAGATTGGTTTAAAGGGTGTGTTTGGTTGGGGGTTATCCTTGATAACCTTGGTTATCCATCCAAGGTTATCAATGAAAATCTTGTTTGGTTTAGATAATTAGCGATTCCCAAGTAATAATCGATGGCTGACACGTCAGCAAAAGGGTTATGCAACCTGAAATCAGAAAACCTTAGGAAAGTAAGGGGCGTTTGGTTTAGAAATTTTTTTCTATTTTTATTTTCCATTTTCTGTTTTCAGTTTTCTATTTTCTGATCTAGTTTTTAGAAAATGAAAAATGTGTTTGGTATGATATACTGTAACTCTATTTTCTAAAAAAGAAAATGGAAAATGTGTTTGCTATGTTGACTAAAGATATTTTTACCATTCAAATGATGATCTCACTTCGATCTTTTATTGTAGTGATCTATTCTTTATTCCTCTGATTATTTTTGAGTTGCTCCAGTGGTTGCTCCAAACTCGTTGAGCTGCTTGACATTGTAAAGCAGATGCAGAAAACTCAATCATAGATGATAACACCGATTTTGTCATGTGCGGTGTGATGTTTGTGCATCCTGTTTCTTTCTTCATCTCGTCGAGTCCGATTTTGTCATGTGCGGTGTGATGTTTGTATTATTATTACAACATGACATCCTTCCTTTACTTTCCTCTATAATAGATCCCTTCTTCGCCTGTTTTCCTGCTCTCCCTTCCTTGATCGATCCTTGCTCGCTGATCCGCCGCGTGAATTTTCCTTCCTGTTCTTCTCTACTATTTCTTAGTAAGCGAAAAATGGTTTGTTTGCTTGTTTTAATCTGTTGATGAAATTGGGTGTCTTTGATGAAGGAATTGATGGGTTTGTGTGTAGGTAGAATCGTCGTAGAGTTGGCATGGCGGACGGGGAGATGGTGGCGAAGGAGGGCGGCGGGCGAGGAAGCGGAAGCGCAGAGCGGAGTCTTCGTCGTCGTCGTAGTTGTCGTCGGCGGAGGAGGCGGCCAAGTGGAGAACAGAGGACGAGCAGATGACTTACTCCTCCAGGCTCATCGCGGCTCTTCGCCGCGTCCGCTCGTCTGATCCGGCGCCGACGGACCGATCGCGGAGCCGCGCGCTCCGGGAGGCGGCGGACCGGGCGCTCGCCGTCTCCGCCCGCGGGCGCACGTGGTGGAGCCACGCCATCCTCCTCTCGGGTAAGGTTCGCTCTCTCAAGCGCAGTACAATGCTCCGGCCTCGTGCCGCCACCCAGCCGAGGCACCCCAGATGCAGATAACTCAATCATGCAGAGAGCTTCGAGAAAGGGTCGAGCGATGCGGGTGATGCGAGCGGCGAGCGGCGAGCGGCAGGGGAATAAAAAAGGAGATGCGCGGGATAGGGCTCGACGAACGCCGCATTTTCCCGTTTTCTATTTTTTCTACCGCATTCCTCATAAAATGACGTTTTAGCATTTTCTATTTTCTTAGAAAATGACATTTCCTTTTCCAGAAAATAGAGTTAGAAAATACCAACCAAACAACATTTTCTAGAAAATAAGAAAATAAAAAGAGAAAATACCCAATCCAAACGTGCCCAAAGATTTTTCTTGATTCTGGGATTATAAAACTTATCTTTCCAAAATTACCCTCCAATATTTACATTTAAGAAGAAAATAACCATTACAATTTATTAACTTTTGAATGTATTGTTCGCGGTCGAGACCGACAACGACGGCCAGCGACCACCGTCGACTCCCGACGACCACCGTCGGTGGCCGGTGACTAGCGACCACCGTCGACGACCGGCGACCGACAACCCCCGCCGACGGCTGGCGACGGCGACCACCATCGGCGGCCGGCAACCGGCGACCACCGCCTTCGGTCGGCGACCGACGACCACCGCCGGCGGTCGACACCGATCATTGGCGGTCGACCTCGACAGCCGGCCGACAGCCACCGACGATCTGTTAGGATTGATGGCTCAGCTAGAAGGGGGTGAATAGCTCTTTTCGGTTTTTCTCTACAAGATGGTTAGACAAATACAATATATAATAGAAAATGTAAGATCCAATGCTAACTCACAGATTTTACTTGGTGTCCACCCCGAAAGGTGACTAATCCAAGGATCCACACGATTGCACACTCTCCACTATGAAATCCTCCTTCAAGGTGGAGAAAACCTTCACAAGATTGTCTTCTTCCTCTTTACAAGATGCAATGAAAGCTAGAGGAAGAACTGAGCAATATGGGCACTAACAGCACTTTGGTACAGTGAAAAACCGTCCCAAACTCATGCCCAAAAGTCGCCTTTAAATAAGAGTAAAGAACATCTTCACAAGCGTTGTCCAACCCGCACCAGTCGACTGCCCATTTGGCAGTCGACTGGTCTAGCTTTAAATGCTAGCCAACGGCTAGTTTTTCGGGGTGACTAGTCGACTGCTCCTGGGACAGTTGACTGGTCCGAGGCTGAAAACTTTCTGTGAGTTTTGGAAATCAACTGCCTTCTGGCCAGTCGACTGCCCAGCCTCTCTACTCACTTACAATCACTCCGAACACTCTCCTTCACGTGTGCCTTCAGGTGCACTCCCTTGACTCGTCCCTTGAAGTCATTTTCCTCTGGCTATCGTCCCTCGGATGCGCACACATGCCTTCCCTTGGTTTGCCTCCATGTCACCCTTCACGTGTGCCCTTGAAGTCCACTTCCCGACTTGCCCTTGGAGTCCTCCTCCCTCGGCTTTCGTCCCTCGGATATGTTCTCCATGTGTGATTCTCTAAGTCCTGCAAACTCAATCACACATATCAAATACAACATAACATCTTAATTTTAAACTTATTGGCACACACATCAAAACTATGATCTTCCCGATCATTCTTGGATCGATTGCCTCAACACGATCTACGCCGATCGTCGACGTTTGGCGCTGACAGCCGGCCGCCGGTGTTGGACATCGACTGCCTACACGGACACCGACGGCCGACGTCGACGCCGACGCCGACGAAATTTTTTTTAATTTAATATTTTAATAAAATTATCTAAATAAATTCAAAAGGGCATATGATAAAATATTATATTATGTTATATACTATTACCTCCAAACAAATAAGATTTTATTTGATTACTTAAATTAAATCAAACAACTTCAAGTTATATTTCATTCCCTATTACCTTAGTTATGTGATTAATTGGTAATCACATAACTAAGGTTATATATGATAACTTGAACCAAACGCACCCAAAGAGTTCTATACATTAAACTCGCATCCAATAACCCGAAACTTAATAAACATAAGTTAAATCACTTTAAAAGCTCATATTGTATTTACATGTGCAACTTATTAATAAGCTCACTTAATAAGGATAATAATATCCAACAGTATTTACTTGGAAAAAATAATAAAAGAAGAGAAAAAAGAAATGGCCCATCATTCTGTTTACTTAAGAAGAAACAGATAAAAGAAAGAAACTTAATTTTGATCTCTATATTTTGTCCAATTTTACTTATGCCGCTATTGGGCAGACCTAGAAAAAATGAAATTTACAGATTTTGCCAAGTAAAAGATGATAATGTATCTAATATATAAGTAGATAAATCATGAAAACAGTCTGTTATATGGGATGATCAATCACCTAACAAGATTTTTTTTTTTTTTACTAATTGGGACTCCAAGATTTATTGAAATAACTATTCAGGCAACCCGTGGAATAAACTAATATACAAATAGAAATTAAAAAGGGACTAAAACTTCATTTATGAAAAAGCAATGCACATCTCGTAAACATAAATAAGTGAGACTATTTTCTTCATTTATTTTCCATTTAAGTCGGCATAGACTGTGAAGATTGATGTCTATAATCGATGGGAAATTTTTACGACGAACCGTCTGATTAGTTGGGTAGTAAGAATTGAAACCTGTGTTAATTAAAAATGATCCAGTCGGGTAATTTTTCTGAGTTGATCGGTAGCCCGATCGGATCAAGTCTGGGTCAGGTGAAGCTGATCAAGTCAAGTCTGGGTCAGGTGAAGCTGATCAAGTCAAGTCTGGGTCAGGTGAAGCTGATCAAGTCGAGTCTGGGTCAAGCCAAGATAGTCAGGTGCACCAAACATCGATCCCGCTTGAGTGATCAGACTCCGAGGTTACTTGGGCTGGGATCGGTTGGCAATATCCGGTCGGGCGTTCCCGGTCGGGAGTCACCGGTTGAGAATGTTCGGTCGGGCAAAATTAGAAGCATTCGCCGAGCCCCTGGAAAGGGAAGCACTCAGTACAGAATGATCTCCCCAGTCGGGGATTCCCAGTTAGGAACGTTCGGTCGGGCGTTCTCGGTCGGGCACCTGGGGATCGTTCTAAAAACTTGAGCAGTAGAGAAGCCTGACTTATCTGACTGACCATCTTCATCCGCCCTGTCAAGATATGGTAAACTTGTGGTTGCCCGGTTGAGTGATCCCGAATGGCCGAATGGCATCATCAGCAATAAGATTTCCTAGATCTCCCCATTATGAGGAAAAGACAGCTATCGTAATCATGACCTGACAAAGTAACAGACATTAATTAGGAACAGAAGAGAGTTTGGGTAGGTTGTCAGACAGCTATGACAGTCTCATAGAGTGACCAAGGCTGTCAAGTGGTCCGCTTGTCAGTAGATCAAGTTTTAATGAGATAGGACAGCTTTGACAAGACAGAAGGCTTCTCCTCCCCTATATAAACCCTTCTTAGAGCTCCAAGGAGGGGGTCCAGTATTTGAAACTTTTTCCCAGTGTGCTCTTATTTTGGTCCGATCTGAGCCATCTGTGTCCTGTTAGTTGTCAAGCCCGACCCCGACTCACCCACTAGCGCAACCGAGGTCATCTTAGTCAGACCGAGATATCCGAATGAGAATCATCTTCACTTGTCGACAGGATAAAAAAAAATTAATGGCTTCCACTCAGGACCTTGTTGCAAGTGATGTTTTTTTAAACTCTTTCTTAAGGAAAATGTTGCGAGTGTATTTGAAAGGCAAATTAATCACAACATCATCCATTGAAACTTTTCAGAGTATTATTTCAGTGCCGTCTATTTTTTTCCGTTTTCCACACTGCTCCCATAAATTGTTTTAATATAACAGACAAATTAATTTTAATATCACCGTGATATTACGTTGTCTATTTTTTCCGTTTTACACACTGTTCCTATAAATTATTTTAATATAACAGACAAATTCATTTTAATATCACCGTCATATTTATTAGGTTGCTAAGTCGAATAAATCGAGAAAACCATAAATAGAGATAAGTTTAGATCTTCGGACTGACTGAACGTTGAATGCGCCAATCTCGGGAGATATGTTGTTTTATCCCGTTGAATTGGTTAAAATCAGAAGCAACTGGAAACGCTGTTATTTCAATTCTTTGATTAATCAAATGAGCCGATAGAGTCCGTCCAATATTAGAACACTGGCACCAAATAGCAATGCACATGATCAATAAGCAAGTTGGTAGCCACTAAAATTTGAAATGGAGGACGGAAGCCACATTCTGAAACAATGTGCGCATGGTCACCTAAAACATTGAAGAAATGGGCTATTACATGAAGCATGTGATGAGGATAAAAAAACATGTATTAAAAATTGCTACAGGAGTGTTCAGTCAATTTCATATTTAGATGGATTACAACGGAACAAAAATGCAAAGAAATAATGTGTGGAATACAAGCAAAGTCCTACATCTACAACACGCTATATTTGCCTTAACGCTACTCGTAACATGATTCTGTTACAACGATAATCTTTTGTCTCAACTAAGTCTGATTCCCAAATCCCAACTGCTGACAAGCATGCATGTGAAGTACTGTTTTGGACGCCTTGATCAGTCAATTTTCACAGATGAATATATCTTGCGGACGAACCAAAAGCAGGCATAGAAACCCATGGTGCCAGTCAATACGAAAAAAGCATAAGATGCAATCAGCATGTAACCAAAGTAGAGGATTCCTGAAACAAATTTGGTTATCTCCAATTTCGTGAAGAAATAGAATGCGGAATATGCAAATAGGTAGAGGGCAGAAGATCCAGCAGTCAAATAAGCTCTCCACCACCAGTGATAGTCTTCACTGCAGAGCTGGAAGTAGCAAAGAACAATTGTAATTTCAGCACAGGTTATGATAAGAATGAGGAAGACCAGGAAGAGGAAGCCAAAGATGTAGTAGAACTGGTTAAGCCATATTGAAGTCAGGATGAAGAAGAGCTCAATGAAAACTGCACCAAATGGTAGAATGCCACCAATTAGTATAGAGAACGCAGGCTGCATATACCAAGCTTGCTCAGGTATCTGCCTGGGGATCTTGTTTGTCTTAACCGGGTCCTCAAGAGCTGGTCTCTTGTAACCTATGTAGCTACCGACAAAAACTAGAGGAACAGATATGCCAAACCATAGAAACACCAAAGCAAACATGGTTCCAAAGGGAACCGCACCAGATGACTTCTCCCCCCATATAAGAGCATTCAGTACAAAGAAAATAGCGAATACAATACCAGGAAACATGAAAGCAGTTTTCACGGTGATCCTCTTCCATTCTGAGCCTTTGAACATTTTATAAAGGCGCGCCGAGGAATATCCAGCAAATATCCCCATGAAAACCCACAGTAGAACCATTGCAGTCATAAGGCCTCCACGATTGGAAGGAGAAAGGAAACCCAATAGTGCGAAAATCATAGTCACCAATGTCATTCCAAAGAACTGAACCCCTGTTCCCACATACACACAAAGAAGCCCAGAGTTGAGTGGTGGCCTGAAGACATCCCCATGAACCAATTTCCATCCTGTTTCTTCCTGGGCCTCATCCTGTGACTCTAGTTGGTTGTAGTTAGCTATATCTCTGTAGAGAGTCCTCAACATAATCATAGCCACCATGCCGGATAAAAACAGAACTATCATTAAAGAGTTGATGATTGAAAACCAGTGAATTTGATCATCATTCATGAGAAGGTAAGTGTCCCAACGTGATGCCCATTTGATATCACTTGACTGCGAGACACATATATACAGATGTAAGAGAAACAATTGAGCAATAGTACAGAAATATACAAGGTTTATTATGGAAGAAAAATATCCAACAAGGTGAGCTCCAGATAGATGCTACACACCTGGAAGGTAACATCATATGAAAAAACAACATATGCATCCTCAGCTACTTCTTGAGGCACATTGCTACCAGGGGATATTTTACTATCTGAGGTGCATGACGAAACTTTAGGGTTCTTGTCATCCCAATCAGTGTAATCATGCTTCACACTATTGGTAATAGCAAGAAAGAAAGAGAAGCAAGTTATGATATATTTAATGTGATACAAAATATAGCATAAGATAACACATATAGAACCAAAATTACAAATAAATCAGATTGTTGGAGTCAACTTGATGGCCTTTAACTGGTATAAAGCATCTTGAAAGCCTCAACCAGCCAAATATTTTCAATGAATCATGTAAAAGAATAACCAACTAACAGATATTTAAGCCATCATCATCAAGCCAAGTTATTGTTGTGGCGTTTGTTAATGTGAATCTTGAAATTATGTTTTTCTTGTATGGATGTTTTTGGTTTAGTTGGTACCCAAGAAATTGTTGGGCAGCCATTTTGAGTTCTAAGCCAAGAAATTTTGGGGCATGTCACCCATGACCGATACATGGAATCAGATGATGAATTATGGAATTAGAATCTTCTTGCCTTGATCAATTTGTGATTGTACAATTGAGATAGTCTATCTTGGTTGATGCTACAAAAAATGTGTTAGCACAAGAGATACTATGGCATTTACCAACATCAATAGTATATCAGCATCGATTTGCAAACAAAACAATGTTTTGCTCGTATCGACCAACACCAATGGAAACTTGAAAATTATTTGCTCTAGAATAACTGATACTATTACAGTTTTCAGTCACACAAATAACTTTGAGATGAGTTTCTTGCAAATTCAACTTGCTAATGTATAATCTTTAATCAAACACAGCATTTTGATATTGTAAGGTCATTCCAATATGCTCTACTAAGACTCCTGTAACAAAAAATATAAATACTTCTAACATTTGTAAAACTTGATCATTTTTGTTTTATGTTTAGCAAGGACTCAGAGAAGGATTCAAGAAGGAAGAGAAACAACTACTTAATGGATTAAAAAAATGCAGAGAGGAATAGTGGCCTATTCTTGTTATACAGTGGCTAAACAATCTTAGAAATCCTGATGCAGCAAGATGATGGCAAATTGCTGTTATTATACATCACTGGATAAAAATTGATCTGACAACAACAACAACAACAACAACAACAAAGCCTTATCCCACTAGGTGGGGTCGGCTATATGGATCCTTTTACGCCATTGAGTTCTATCCCCTACTATATCATCATCTAGATTTAAATAAAATTTATCTTGTTTTATTGTTGCCAACCAAGTCTTTTTTGGTCTTCCTCTCCCTCTTTTAATGTGCGTATTTATCATAGTTTCACATCGTCTAACAGGGGCATTTATTGGTCTTCTAAGTACATGTCCGTACCATCTCAAACGTGTCTCCCGAAGTTTTTCTTCAATAGATGCAACTCCGACTCTCTCTCTAATACTCTCATTCCTTATTCTATCCATCCTCGTATGTCCACACATCCACCTTAACATCCTCATCTCTGCAACTTTCATCTTTTGCTCATGTGCTCGAGTCATAGCCCAACATTCAGCACCATATAACATAGCAGGTCTAACTGCCGTTTTGTAGAACTTCCCTTTAAGTTTTAGAGGTACTTTACGATCACATAAGACACCCGATGCTAATCTCCATTTCAACCATCCTGCTTGTATTCTATGTAAGACATCTCTCTCAATTCCTCCATCACTTTGCAAGAACGATCCTAAATACTTAAAGTTCTCGATTTTAGACAACTCATCATCTCCTATCTTAACAATTGTTTCACTACGTCTAGCATTGCTAAACTTAAATTCCATATATTCAGTCTTTACTCTACTAAGCCTAAAACCTTTCATTTCTAGAGTTTCCCGCCAAGATTCTAGTTTAGCATTTACTCCTTCACGTGTCTCATCTATCAAAACAATATCATCTGCAAACAACATGCACCATGGCACTGTATCTTGAATGTGCCTAGTGAGTTCATACATGATTAGTGTAAAAAGATAGGGACTTAAAGCTGATCCTTGATGTAACCCTATCCTTATTGGAAATGCTTCAGTTAATCCACCTGAAGTCTTCACTCTAGTCGTTACATTTTCATACATATCTTTAATTAGGTCAATATATGTTACGCTAACGCCTCTCTTTTCTAGAATTCTCCATATAATTTCTCTTGGTACCCTATCATAAGCTTTTTCTAAATCAATAAATACCATGTGTAGATCTTTCTTTTGCTCCCGATATTTTTCAATTAATTGCCTAAGAAGATGTATAGCTTCTATTGTCGACCTTCCAGGCATGAACCCAAATTGATTTTCGGTTACCGTGGTCTCCTTCCTCAATCTTTTTTCTATTACTCTTTCCCAAAGTTTCATGGTATGACTCATTAATTTAATACCCCTATAGTTTGCACAATTTTGTATGTCTCCTTTGTTCTTATATAAGGGAACCAGACTACTTACCCTCCATTGATTAGGCATTTTTTTTGTTTTCAATATTAAATTAAATAATTTTGTAAGCCATTCAATACCTTTTTTCCCTAAACATTTCCATACCTCTATTGGGATATCATCCGGTCCCACGGCCTTTCCATTTTGCATCCCTTTCAAAGCTTGTTCTACTTCTGAAGTTTGAATTCTCCGATGAAAATTAAAATTTCTATACTCATTTGAAATACTTAAATTGCCTAAGTCAAGTTGGTCCCCTAAACTTTCATTAAAAAGTTGATGAAAGTAAATCTTCCACCGCTCTTTTATTTCGCTATCATTTACTAGTACTCTATCGCATTCATCTTTAATACATCTTATTTGACTAAGGTCTCTTGTTTTCCTTTCTCTTGCTTTAGCTATTTTATAAATGTCTCTTTCCCCTTCTTTTGTATCTAAATTTTGATATAGTCGTTCAAAAGTTTTATTTTTTACTTCATTCACTGCTTTCTTAGCCTCTTTCTTGGCTATTGTATATTTTTTTAAGTTTTCCTCGTTCTTACAAATATATAATTCCTTATAAGCTATTCGTTTTTCTTTCACTTTCTCTTGTACTTTCTCATTCCACCACCAAGATTCCTTCCTTGGTGGTGCATGCCCCTTTGACTCACCGAGTACATCCTTAGCTACTATTTTCAACTTTGATACCATCTTATCCCATGTCGTATTAGAGTCGCTATATATTTCATCTAATGCTTGTATTCCTACCTTCTCCTTCAATATGTTTTGCTTCCCATCCTTTAACTTCCACCACTTAATTCTAGGAGTCGTGTATATTTTTCCTCTATTAATATTATAACTAAGGCGTATATCTAACACTACTAATCTATGTTGGGTAGTTAAGCTTTCTCCAGGGATAACCTTACAATCTTTACAAATCTTCCTATCTCTCTTCCTAACCATAAATAATCAATTTGTGATTTATTATTCCCACTTTTGAATGTGATCAAGTGTTCTTCTTTTTTCTTAAAAAATGTATTAGCTAGTATAAGGTCATATGCTATCGCAAAATCCAATATAGTTTTTCCTTCTTCATTTCTTATTCCAAACCCATAACCCCCATGTACTCTCTCATATTCTTCATTTTTCGCTCCGACATGTCCATTTAGATCGCCTCCTATTAAAATCATTTCATTTGGCGGAATGTTTGTAATACCTCATCTAAATCGCTCCAAAATCTTGATTTAGTTTCTTCATCTAATCCTACTTGAGGTGCATATATGCTAATTACGTTCACAACTTCTTTCGCCACTACTATCTTGAGAGCTATAATTCTATCCCCCTTTCTAACTACACCAACAACTTCATCTTTTAAAGAACTATCTACAAAAATACCCACTCCATTTCTTGTTTTACTCTTTCCTGTATACCATAACTTAAAACCCGAGTTCTCTATCATTTTTGCCTTCTCACCTACCCATTTTGTCTCTTGCACACACAAAATACTAATTTTCTCCTAATCATTGTATCTACTACCTCCATTGTTTTACCAGTGAGAGTTCCTATATTCCATGTTCCAAATCTGAGACTATTACTTTTCTTATAATGTTTATTCTTAGTCCACCTATGGTGTGAGAACTCTTGCCTATTTAACACTACACCCAAGTTCTCATGGAGATGTAGCGGTCCTTGCCGAGACGTTACAGTCGGACCCTGCAACGCGAACCCTTGCATATTTAGCACTACACCCGGGTTCTGGAGATGTAGCGGTCCTTGCCGAGACGTTACAGTCGGACCCTGCAACGCGTTCCTTCCGGGGAACATCCTAGCATTAGCATAATACTTTAATGGATCCATTCATTGAGTATTTGCCATAGTTTTTACGCTGGCTGGCAACCTAACGCAACCCTCCTCCTTTATCCGGGCTTGGGACCGGCCATGACTAGGTCTGACAATCAATAAAAAAAATAGTTGGCTTCTAGACTAGCAAATTTCCCAAAGCGCGTCAAAAAAAAATCATGATGAAGAAAGATTGCTATTGAGGCTAAAGAAGATTTAACACAACTTTTCTCTTGCGTACAAACACAAACAAATTGGAACCTTTTCTTCTTTATTATCTTTCATCTTGTCATAGAACAGGCATTGATACAGAAGAAAAGACAGCCTGGTCATTCTATTAACTACTTCTGTAGCACAGATATACCATGAAAGAAGATCATGTTGCATTACTAGCAGCTCTGATGCCAACACAGTGATATGCCTTTGCTAAAAATCAGATATGACTAAAATAAAAGCTCATTAAATGACAGTACCTGCTTGGAGTCGCTTCGAACCCAACAATTCTTGCATCATCAGATTCTGCATCTTTATGGTACATGACTCTGAAACTAAGGTGGTTATTGAGGTAATATTTATTGTCCCTCCCCTAAAACAGAAATTGCATATTACTACATAATAAAGAACTTCCAAATGTTTACGCTTTCATTAAGCAACTTACTTTATATCCAACACGAAAGCCATTTTCATAACTACGAATTTGACTTCCATCTCTCCTATGCCTAGGAACTGCAAGGGGTAGGTTGTCTAGAATCCTATAATGTGTAAAACATAGCCCAAGATAATTAAAAATATTAATCATATAGATGTCGGAAAAAACAAATATAAAAATATTACTCCTATAAGATGTGAAAAGAAAATGATGTGTGTAATTCTAACAATAAAACTATTGATGGTCAAGAATCCAATGAAATCTACAATGTTGGCCAAGATAATTAAAAATATTTCATTATAGCATGAGGGAAAAAACACTTGATGCTTGCAACAAGAAAATCAACGTACAAATGCTACATAATTAATGGCTGAGTGGAATAAACTGAAAGCAGATTATCCTTGCAACATGAACATATTAATAACTTACATGTTGACACTGTAATCATCATCAATCTTCTCCTTGAAGTTCTTAGCAGTTTCTGAGTTAAGTTTTACTCGACAAACCACCTTGCAACCCTCATCGACTCTCATTTTAAACTGTGATTTAAAAAAAAGACAGGTTAAGCGGGGTTTAAATCAGGTAAAGAGTCCAATGTCAAGTAAAAAAACCTTATTGACCCAGACAGACAAGAAACTGATACTCACTGTATAAACAGAATTTTCTATGCGATCACCTCGAAGGACCTCCCCCAAATTTTCAGCGCTGTTCATTATATTTGAAGGCTTACAGTATTCCAAGAAATAATAATCATATGGAAGTTGTGTCTTAGTGGAGGAAAGTTTGTTCACTTTAACTTGTAAGCCGGCACCCTGAGAAAAAAGAATTGCCAAAAGTAAATAAAAAATAAAAAATAACATGTAATAATATTATTCTGGAATTACTGAGTTCAGAAGCACAAAGCCACAAACAAATATTAAAATATAGCATACAAAAGAAAAAAAAGGTAAACAAAGGTTGAACTCCTACATCCATGAACAGCAATAATAGCATGGTTTAATCAGAAATTGTCATGCTAGCAACAACAGTTGAACTCCTACTATTTTCAACTAGCAGTTATTAGATATCTGGAATTCTGGATCAATATATATCCAAGATATCACCCATCTGAGAAGGTTTTTCCTCTTTAATAAGATATAACAATACAAACACTACGGCAAGATTCAGTTTTTGAATTTTTTTCTTTCCTTTTTTCCAATGAAAAATATAATCTTTAAAATGAAAAGAAAGGGAAAAAGAGCAAGTGTGTCACAACCTTTTCTAATAGAAAATTACATTTTGCACAAGGGAAAACTGACCATTCCACAAATAAGATAAATATTTAACTTTAGAATGGCATCAACAGATTTAGCTGTTGCCGCTAAACAATAGTTATCAAGTGCTTCATTAAAGATCATATATGCACACTCAAAAAAGCCAAACACAAAAGTCAGAGAATAAAATGTAGACTAATTCTGACTGCCTGAACACTTCTTCAAAATGAGAGTACCAAAGTTTTAATTTCAGAGTCAGATCCTAATTCTACTAAAGAGAAGAAACAGTGTTACCATTATTCATATAAATTTGGACTTCGGGGATTATAAACAACTGTCCCCTTATTATAAGGAAGAAGACAATCAACTGATAACTGTCACTAACTCAATGCCTACTTAGACTGCAGATTCAATTTCAATCTAATTTAATTCTTATGAAAATAGAGAGAACCCAATAAAAGGGCAGTGAGCACAAAGTTGAATCCATGAAAAACTGTACATATACAAAAATGCTAAATAATATTGTAAAATTATTTTAAACTTCAAATATTATGACATTTGCTGAATCTGATCCAACTATAAGCTCCTCTGAAAAGCATCGGAAGCTCGAACTTATAAAATTTTATTCTATCGGCACCCCACCATGCTAGCACCAGTGATCTCTGTTAGAAGTGAAAATAACGAACACTACTGAACGCAACTCAGTACCAACGATAAACAATGGACACTCGAGTAATAAAGAATAAAAACAAACCAACGACGACTTGTGTTAACAAGCAACAACCATTTTAAGACTGACTGGAATTTCTAGATTTAGATAAAACTGAATAGCGCTCACTCAGATAGCAACTGGAGGAGAGGACTATAATCAGATCCTACATGGAGTCATCAACAATGCCATCGAGAGAAGACTTCTAACAACGGCATCGAGAAAATCAAAGTCCGAGAGCTCAGATCCAACAAAATAAGAAGCCCAAACACAAAACAAATCCGGATCTCGTAAGGTCGGACAAAAAAATCCAGATCCCCATCCAGATCGACGAGTCGATCAAATAGCAACGCGGATCACCTTGTGGAAATCTCGGGGAGTGACGCCGGGGAGGTAGAAGGCGCGGCAAGAGGGCATGACGAGCAGGAGTGCTAGGAGGAGAGACGCGGCGAACTCGCCTCTCACCTTCGCCATTGCAAGAGACGGGAACGAAGGAGCTGCGGAAGAGATCGAGATCGAGTGGCGCTCCAGGAGAAGACGACTTTATTGAAGAGAAAGGGGAAGCCACCGACTCGATAGGGATGGGGAAGAAGAAGAAAAGTCCGAATGGGGACGAGGTTAAAACAGGAATTGTAATTTAATAGCGCTGGCCCGGATGGAATCTGACTCCACATGAAGCGGGGTGGATAATGAACCCATAGGATTACCTTCGCTAATTGGGTGGAACACGAGATGTGAGGCCAATTGGAAGGTATGGGAGGGGAAAGGAAGGTTCATTATGGGTAGGAAACGTGGTGATGGGTAGTAAACTTGGTGTTGGCATTATTTGGTGCGATGGCTGGTCTATTTTGGTTTGGGTGAGGAAAGATCCGAGACGAGCGAATTGCCCAACAGGAGTGAATATTGTATTCAAAATTGAATTAATTCGACGGTAAATTACCGAAAACTCCTTAATCCCCATTTAATTTGTGTTTTTCTTCTTCATTTGATAAATTTTTTATATTTACTTCCAAATGAATTGTGTATAAAAGAGTAAAAATTGAGTATACATTAATAAAAAATAAGTATAAAAAATAAAAATTATAAAAGAGTGAAAATTTAATACACAGTTTTTTATACGATGGATACAACCTTAAATATTCAATTTTTAACTTTTAATTTAATATTCAATTATTTATTGTAATATATTTTTTTTTTTTTTTTTTTTTTTTTTTTTTTTTTTTTTTTTTTTTTTTTTTTTTTTTTTTTTTTTATTATTTTATATTAATTTTTAAAATTCAACGTCTCAATAAGCACTAATGGTGTTTGTTGTAGGCATGCGCGCTAAAATTTTAAATTATCAAATATAATTGAATTAAAAATTTTAAAGATCTAAAAATTTAAAGTTGAAACTAAATTAAAAAATTTAAAATTTCAAAATTTTGAATTTTAGATAAATTAATACGATTTAATTGATTTGTATAGGTGACAGGTCCATGCCGTTTGATTAATTTACACGTCTTGATTATTTTATTTGTTAAACTTTTTTTATTAAAAAAACTATGGAATTGATTTACAAACTACCTTGTTATTAGATTTTTCATTCAAAATAACCTTTTCAAAATATTAAAAAAAAACAAAGTTCTACGCACATATGATTTTTTTAAAGAATTCTTAAGGAATAAATTAATTTGAAATTACCTTCATTTTAAACATTAAACAAGACCGAACACAAAGTTATGAACAAAATTTGTATACAAGAATTTATATTAACAAATAATTTTACACATGAAACAATCTAATATTTATTTTTATCATTTTTTAAAGCTAATTTAATAGTTAACATTGAATCTTCCCATTCAAGGATATTGAACATTATAATTTTTAGTCGTGAAAAGTATAGTGTATCATAATTTTTGTTTATTTTTTAATGAAAAAACTAATTGCAAGTTATTTGAATAAATTCCTTAATTATTTATTTCTTTTCTCCTCTATTTAATTAGATCTAATGGTAGTTAGATTGACCTCTTTTATTTGAACGGTCAGGTTCGAACAGACTAAACCATTCCTCACGGTTTTCTCTCCCAGACGAGATCCTAGACCTCGGCGATGATTGACGAATCGTTTGATCGTCGATCGGATATCATCGATAATTTTTTATCGTCGTCCCGAATCAAATGATATCCTGAAAGAATGGTGAACAGGTTGGAATTGTCGCAATTACAATCTCGCCGAATTCGACGATGAATCCAACAAGATCACAATTACGATGATCCCGATGAATTCATCGTATACCTCGGATATAATTTTATTTGGGACGGCGATTGAAAACCACCGATGATATTCGATCGATGATCGAACGACTCCCAAACTATCGTCAAACGGAGCAGAAGATAAATTGGGGGCGAATTGGTCTCTTTCCTCTCCGGATTCAGATCCACACGTCGCAGAAACGTTCAACAACTCGGCGAATAATCAACGGCTGTGATTTCTCCAACAACCCACCGAATCAAATTAACAAATCGCAAAGCCGAAGACGAGATTCTTTTTCCACGTCGCTTTGGCGGCGTTATCCTCTCCCTTCCTTTTCGAGGTCCTTCGCCGTTGCTCTGTTCTCGCCCCCATCGTCTGAGGCGAGGAAAGAAGCGGCGGAGGTGATCTCGTTCGCCTCTCCAGATCCTATTCGATATCTTATCATTTTCTTTCGCACTTGTTCTCTCTGTCCGCTGATGGAGCCTTCGGCGACCGCTGCGGCCTCAATCGAGAGTCAAGATTTCCAGGACAAGGTGGATTCTTTTCTCGTCGAAGCCCTAGAGAATCCTCGCCATCGTCTTACTGGTACTGGATCTTTTATTGGATTGCGAATTTAACCTGTGATTTGGTGCCTAAGGTTTTTAGGAGTCTCGTGAATCTAACGCCACCGTTGCTGTGGCATAAATCTGTTTAATTGCTTTTGTTCTTTGTGACTGTATATTTTTGTCTCTTGGTTATAAATTTTAGGTTTTGTGTGAGATTGCTGTAGGTTTGGACTCTGGCGACCAAGATCTGTCTCTGCAGATTTTTTTTTTTCTCTTTTTAAATCTTGTCACGCCAGGGTCGTGCAATTTTACCTATATTCTCCAACTTCAAACTTAAAATTATGATAACATTCGATAGTCAGTTTTATGACCATATTGATAACGAATTAGCTTTGATAAATGTAATAATTTCATCTCATAACTGCTGTGGATGGTATAACTGATCTTGTTTGTAATTGTAGTTTCTCAAGCTGGTGATTTTGAGGTCACTTAGAGCCATAAAGATGAATGTTAACAAACAAAGAAAACAAAGAAAAGGGTTTATGTGGCAACTAAGTTTAGGGCCTGAACCTATGCCACAATGTTACTCATTGGTTATTAGTTTCTGTTACATTGCTCACTTGAGGCAGTCTTCCTTTTTATGTACTTCAAAGGAGCACATAAACTATGCCTGTGAAATCATCAAATCAGTAATACCTCTAAAAGTATACTAGGTCGAACTGTCAAAGTAAAATTAATACTTCGTGCAATCTGCCAATTAATGAATCTAACTGCAGAATCTCCAAGAGCATGGTTCATGCTCTATCGTTATGCTTATCAATTGATGTTACTATAATACTTGGTTTTTTTGCTTTGTTTTTATTATGACTGTTATAAATATGCAACCTTTCTTTTTTAGTTTCATATTCATAATGATAGGATTTTGTTTATTATTTATCTCCAGGTTTAGTTGTTCTATTGTTGGAAGTTTTATTGTATGTGCTTTATTTTAGTTACTACTTATCTGTTTTAATCCACATGCTTGACTCTATTGTTGGCTGTAAGTTTAGAAGTCATTAATATACATGAGTTCATTTTATGCAAATATATTATTTTATAAATTTTATAATTTTATGTCAAATTCCTTTGCTTGGGCTAGCATCTAATGGCTTGGTTGGTTGGGACCTTGTCTTCGTCAATAACACTGCTATTATGAACCACTATGATCTGGGCCCTTGGTCCAATTTCCTTTGTGCTATCAGATTTTTGCATCACAATATTATTTGTGCTATCAGATAAATGTTACTGGTTTCAATTTTTTTTTTTTGAAGCAGTTTTGGCAATAGTGGTCCTCAGCTCAATAGTTATTTTCTCCATATGAATGAATGAATAGCATTCATGAAAACTGAACTTGGAGGCAGATTGGGTGGACTTACTATTTCTACATATGTATGTTATTATATGAATGGATTCATGAATAGCATACATGACTGATCAGGAGAGATAGTTGAAATATTATTTCATTGCTCTTTGGTAGAGAAAAATTGATATTATGAACTTTGTACTAAACAATTCTTGTTCAATGTCTTTTTCTTTAAAGGAAATTATATCATGTATATGATGCTTTTTTTTTCTTTTTTCCATTGCAGTTCTGCGTATGGAGTTTGATATCCAGAGGTTTATGCAGAATTCTGATCAATATCAATTTGAATTCCAACACTTGCCAACTTCCTATCTGAGATGTGCTGCTCATCGTGTTGCTCAGCATTATGGACTGCTTACCACAGGAATAGACAACACTACAGTTGGCCTAGGCAGTAGGGTAATTGCCAGGAAGACACCTAATAGCAAATTCCCACTTGTTCTATTATCTGAAATCCCTGTTAAACAAACTGATAAGGAGACATCTGGACAATTTAAGATTGTCTTTCGTCCAAGGCTAGCAAAGGCTTCCTCAAATGATGATATTCATTTTGGACACAAGAAGGATGCAGTGAAGTCTGTGGAGGAGCGCAAGGAGGAATACAATAGAGCGCGGGCCCGCATCTTTAATGGTTCTAACAGTTTGGACATGGATGCGCCATTAGCTGCTTCAACTGACAGCGATGAACAAGAATTGCTGTTGGAGGAAATTGAAAGGATTCACAACAAAGACGGATCATTCAGAGTTGCCATTTTCAGAGACAGGGAGAAGGACCGGTCTGATCCAGACTATGACCGGAGTTATGAAAGGTACTGAGACTGTTGTCTATCAATATTTAGTCTATATATGTTCATGCAACTTGTAAGAAGACTTGAACTTTCACAGGTATGTTAGAGGACCCACTCCAGGACAGAGAGGCTTGCAAGCAGGCAATCCTTTTCAGCCAGCTTTCCTACAGAACGATGCAAACACTCCTTTTAATCACTTGCCAAAGAACCCAATTTGCTTTGGCCCTTATCAGTCTAACCCATCAACGAACCCATTTTGCACCGCCGGATACAACCAGACTACGAAGGATGCATTCTGCATGCAGTGGCCTAGCCCTGCTATGATGTATGCGTATTCCTACGAACCTTTTAGACAGGTGATTTTTCAGGTACGTTCAAAACTGATTATTCTTTGAGGTCAGTTTGAATCGTCTAATATTTAAATCTGACTCGTGCAGGCGCCACCGTATCAACCACCTTTGAGCTTTGATCATCCAAGGAATTGATACATCTGGCTTAGTTGTCTAACGACTTGTTATCATTAGATGTAGAATAGACGTCAGTCATGGTTTGTACTACTACTGCTACTAGTATTATTTAGACCCTTAAGATTTGTATTATTATTACAAGCACTTTGTTTAAATCTGGTGCCTGTTTTTTAGGTTCTTGTGAATCCATTATAATGTGTCTCTCCAATCGATTGCGGTGTCTTTGGCTCACTAAAATGGATTAATTATTCTGATGTTTTGCTCATGTAGTGTTATTAGGAATAAACAAGAACTCATATGAAAATGACCCAATGAATGCTGTTCCACCCGCATGATTTACGCAGTTCAGCAGCTTTCTGGTTTAGAGTCAAGTAGTGGAAGTCCTGGTTAAGAATGGTGAAAATCTTAGTTGAGTGATAGGTAAGACAAGTCTAGTGGAGTCAATTGGGAGTTAATTACTTAGCAAACAAGTCCAAGTTAAGTGGAGTCAATTGGAAGTTGATTGTTTGATATGAAAGTTTTAGGGGGTGCTTGGTAAGCGAGTTAAGATACGTTGATAAGGATAATCAGCCTAAATTATATTACTTTGATTACTTTATTTGGTACAGTTAAAATATAATGTAATGTATTTGCATTATAAAATTATTAAATGTTATAATCTATTACAACCCAAAATTATCTAATTAAAATCTTCAATTATATTATCTATAATCAAACGTATTTAATTGAAAAATATCTTAATTGAGACGATTGTTGCAAACAAGTAGTCAATGGGAGCAATTGTTTGGAAAATAAATCTAAGTAGAGAGTCAGTTGGGAGATAATTGTTTAGCAAAGAGAAAAGTATTGGAGAAGTAAATTCCAAATAAATCAACCTAATAAATTAGGTAAACTAAGTATTAGGTTTTATTTGTTGTTTGTTTGGTAGCAAACAACAAACAATTGGACAAAGGTTATGGAGGGATCAATTGGAATTGGTTCGGTCGTCGGAGATACAGTCAATCGGAAACACAATATAATCGAGTTCGAACAAGTTACCATTATTTAGTAATACAAGTTCTAATAATGCATGGTCACATGTTATTATAATGAAACAATGAAATAGATTTTATAAAATTAAAGGATTAAGACCTATAGACTTATTATTTGATTTACCAACAGTTTCGTTCATTTACATATAAAAAATATTATTTTTATTTTTAAAATACTAATAATACTAATATATTTTTATTTTTATACTAGTGAAATATACGTAATTTTATTTGTAAAATTTTAAAAGTATTTAATTTTTTTATGTTTATTATTCTGTTTCTTATTTAGTATGATAATTTTTTTATAGTATATGAATGAATTTTTCTCTTGTATTAGGGAAAAAATGGAAAAAACTATTTATATTATAATCATGATATTTATTTTGTTATATTTGTTTTAGATTAGGGTGGCAAAAGTCGATAGATTATTAGTCCAAATGTTATGATTAACGTGTGGGAAAAATAGATATACGAATTAAGTTTTTTTTTTTACCCTTAAACTTCAAGATGATAATACTACACATAATAATTATCAGTCCATCACGTAAAATTATATTTATTTATTATTATTTTTTTGTTTTGTCTTTCAGAGACATCTGATAATATAATATTTGATTTAGATCATGGACTTACATTAGATAGTTCATACAAACTATTACTTTGGAATCATAAATTTTAATGATTTTGGACAATTAAAATTAATGATCGATATTCATAGAACCTTCGAACAGCCTGCAGATCTACAAGGTGTGTGAGATGTTTAATTGTGCAGCACACGCTCGACAGGTTTTTATCTGGTCAATGAAATGATTGAAAAATAATTGTAATTTTTTTAATTTAGCTATTTAATTTTTCAAAATGATTAATTCTAAAATTGATAGTTGATTTTAATTTTTTATGACATTGATTACAAATGATCATTGGATCGATCTTCAGATCAAACGAGAGATAAATAGGTATTGATTGTGACTAACCTAAATTACTAACTTATCGTTAAACTTTATTTTTTTATGACCATGGAGATAAAAAATCGTCTATAATATAGACTTAAACTTTATATCCTTTAATTATTTATAAAAAATCTAATTATTGACAAAGAATTGCAATTTGACTCCATTGAAATGTTGTTCGAGATTTATATTTCATTTTAGTTATAAATAACTATAATAAGCACAAGATATCAATTGTCAAACAATGAAAATTGTGAAATTAATAAATTAACAATCCATCTTTGAAATTAATCTTTACCTATACCAATTAGGTCATTTTCATTTACTACTCTCGCCATGTTCTTTCAATATAATGACATTTGAACTCAGTAGACCATTCCTTAAATTTTTCTTAATAAAAAGGTTAATTTAAACTTAGAATGATTAGGTATTTAGGTATTATATGTTGTGTGATTTATATATACGAATACGTTTAGATGTTGAACGACGTGGACAACCATTTGAAGAGATGGATAGGTACAATGACCAATAAAAATCCAGAGCAAAGCCGTAAAATTAACTCAATGACAAAATTAAAAACTACATCCACCACCGATTATATAATTAACTTCAGCTTGATCATTTTGACTCGAATCATTCAACTTGTCAGGCTCGCTTGGCCAGATAAGGGATTTTTTTATACTTTTTTTTTTTGTATTTTGCTCGCATTCAACTTCATCACACCTTCTTATCCCACCCGTTCTATACCTGTTTCATGATTTGTGAATTGCGAGGCCATCTATCAACGACACATCCACGTCCCGAAGCTACCATGTTGCCAACAAATTCAGCCCATAACCGTTGACCACGCTTTTATAAATTAGCAAATAAACAAACGAAGCGATAGTCGGGTCCGCATGGCAACCTATCCAAATGTTACACGTGGATCCCTAAACCGGACCGGAAGTTTTCGTCGTTATCTTATTTGTTTATTTGTTTTCATTCGCCTACAAGTTGGTTGCATGGAAAGGGCGAACGTGTATTGGCGAACAAGTTGGGCGTTAGGGGCATCCTTATCTCTTACCCACTGTCTTACCTTTGAACGCAGTGGGTAATTCATGGGGCTACGACACACGCAACGACGTGGGTGGAGACTGGAGAGAGACGTCTGAAAGGATGGAGGTAAGTTTGGTAGATTGCTATGGTAGCTAATGTTTTTGTTGATAAGATGAAATAAAGTTAAATCATAATGATTTATGATATGTGTTACGTTGATTATCTTGATATTATTCGATCCTATATTGGAATACGATAATCGTAGATCGTGTATGCAAGGAGATCACTATTTTTTTTTTTTTTTTTTCTTGTCATTATTTTCGTGCTGGTAGCTTTTGTTTAGGTGGGGTCTCTGTGGGACTTCAGGCTAGCGAATGAGAAGCCTGGTAAATAGTGGGTGGCGTGAAGGCCTAGGACTACGATGCAACGCCAATGCCCAGGTCGGATCGAGATAAAATAAGGGATTTTAAGTAGTACGAAATAATTGAAATTAGAAAAAGAAGAAGATCGTGAGGGAGATGGGAGGACTTCGGATCTGATGGTCAATGTCGAGGATGAAGCATCTCCTGAGGAAGCTCAACATCGGCGGCGGCGGAAGCAGTAGCGGAGGAGTTGATCATCAGCTCCCCCACCACCCGCATCCTCATCAGCAACAGCGGCTTGGTGGTGAGGCCAGGAGGAATCCCTCTCCGACGTCCGCGTCGAGTTCGAGAGCAAGGGCGCAGGACGTGGCACCGGCGGAGGCGGTTGAATCCAGGGAGGAATCGCGATCCGATGGGGCGGCGATCGCGGGACCCGACTTTAGCTTGTTCGAGGAGGAGTACCAGGTGCAGCTGGCGCTGGCGATCAGTACCTCTGATCCCGATGGACTGGAGGACGCGGACTCCGTGCAGATCAAGGCTGCCAAGCGAATGAGCATGGGTTGCCCGTCAGGGGTTGGAACTACTGCCGGAGCTGTTGTGGGTGTTGGAGCTGATGATTACAGCTCCATGGAGTTCCTCTCGCTACGGTATTGGGTAAGTGTAAATTGGATTTTTTTTTTTTTTTTGGCTGTTGGGATCCGCTTGAGTTGATTTTTAGTTCTTTGTTCGGGATTCTGGTTGCCCTTTCTTAAATTAGTCCCTTTTTAAAGCGAATTTCGATTTGCTTAATACATTACGCAGCATAAATAAATCTCCACCGCACTATAGAGGAGTTAATTTATGTTTATAATTGACAGGATGATCAAAAAATAATTTTTAAATGGTGATAATTGCATCATGGAGGAGATACCTATAGAGATCTTACCTTTTGAGTCATACGTATGACCCTGAACTCTTTCTTGTAGTAATGTGATTGTGATGGTTTCTTATACTATTAGCGATTAATTGATTATAATCCTAAAAGTCTAGCTAATTGTTTACCGTTTCAGAGTGTGATTACAATGCTATTTATGTCTGTGCATAAGAGCGCATGGTCAAAGTGGATTCTTCATTTTTATCAATAGAAATCCCTTCCTGAACTATAAATGGTATTGATTTCTTTAACATCACAGATTTGCTCCTATTTTTTGAACATCATGAAATTGCTAAACTTACCTTCTTGAGCTTCAAACTTGAATGCACTCTGTAGATCTTTTGTAGATTGAACACATAATTGCCCTTTACCTTACTATCTTTCATGTTTTATATTTATATAATTGATAACTTTCTCAGTGGATCAGTATATTTTGAAGCACTCTCAAGTATGCCTATTCAACATTAAGTTGACATGTCTCAGTTTTTTTATTGTTCCTTTCATTTGCTGTCATACTTTGGTTAATAATCATTCTCGATTGTTCATGTACAGAGTTTTAAAGTTGTGAACTATGATGAAAAGCTCTTGGATGGTTTCTATGAAGTATATGGTTTCTCAAGTGCCAACATTGTTGAAAAGATGCCATCTCTGGTGGATCTCCAAGCAATATCTATTTCAGATAAAATTGATTATGAAGTCATTCTTGTGAACCGGACATTTGACTATACACTTCAACAACTTGAGAAGCAAGCAGTCTCTATTCTTATGGAAAGCAAACCAGAAGAGCATGGCCTACTGGCTAGCGGGTTGGTCCAAAAGATTGCAGATCTTGTTGTTTGCAGTATGGGTGGTCCAGTTGATGATACTAATGATATACAAAGAAAGTGGACACTCAGGAGCTGTGAATTGCAGAATTCTTTGAACACTATTGTTCTTCCTCTTGGCTCACTTGAGATTGGATTGTCACGTCACAGAGCATTGCTCTTTAAGGTTGTTTAAATAATACTTTGGGTTGACAGAATTGAATACCATCAAATTAATGTTATGCTTTGTGTTTTTCATCCATTTTATCACATAAATCCAGGCAATTTTGTGAACATTTAATTGCTTCATCCATACTGCTTTAACACATCTCGTTCAATTAAGCAGATGTTCGACTTTTTTCTTTATTATACTAGTTCTTTTTGTGATCCATAAACATTAACAACTACTTTCTTGTCTTTTGAGCAACATATTGTGGTGTCAATGGTTTTGTCTAATCTCAACTCGAGAGTCATGCACTGGTGGGTAGATGCAATCTAATTTTATGAATATAGAATTAGTTTTCTTATAGGCCTTTTTTTGGTACATAAGAAGCTAGACAACTAGATCATGGCCATTATAATTTACATTAGCCTGCTGTATTGAATTATTAATGGTTCATATTATTTGGGCTTAATATTATCGATATTGTTTTTTTTTTTAATTTTTAAGTGGTTTATGGTATACTACTGATCTGTATAGCTTGGCATACTTGCATTAACAACCTCTTGGCAATATAAGTTTTCTGTGCTTAGCTAGTATTTGAATGTTGGTTTAGTCTATTTAATTTTGATTTAATATCTGCCACCTCTGTTTGTTGTTCACCATTTACCTTTGTATGCTGTGTGTGGATGGCAACAAGCTATTTTCTCTATTAGACTTAACTTAGGGTATTTATATTTTTTTTTATCTACTGACAATAGCAATTAGCAGGATTCAAACATAGAATTTTCTATTCTGATACCATGTTTTCAATTTTGGTGATTTTTTGTCCCATAGATGTTAGATGTTTGAAAGGGCCAAGTCTTTACTTCTATAATTATTCTAGTATTCTACCAGATATTTTGAAGAAAAAACTAATTTTCTCACAGATTGTACTTGGAACTATGATTCTAATTTGTCCATGTGTTTCACATCACTTCTTCTGATGCAATTAAAGAATTTAGCATACTAGGGAACCTGAGAGGTTGCACACAAAAGTATGTGGCTTTAATATCTGCAAATTACACAAATATATTTGCAAGAGCTGGCGAATCTTCCCATCATTCTGTGCATTATATTGTATAAGATGAATCAGAGAAATCTTATGATAGTTGTAATAACGAAATGATTACAAGTCCCATTCCAACCCTAGGATTTTGTTGAATACATATGACTCTATGCGAATGATGGTGCATCTTATTATCAGTGCGGAGTTTGGAGTAGGTAGCGCATTTACATTTCATAAAGACATTACATTGGTTAAATAGTAACAGAAATACATCAGTTCATGCCGTATTATTTTGTGCTGAATTTGGAGTAGGTAGTCCTTTTACATTTCAAACATACATTAAATTGGTTAAATACTAACATAATCTATAAATTGTTTCTATTAGACAATGTTACACAGGAAGTGTTGTTTCAATCTCCAATTTGTGAGTTTACTTGGTTTGCTGCATGAGAACTTGCATTGCACTTTATACGAGCATACAATATAATATTCACCTGATAGTGCCCTAAAACAATGAGTGCCAAGACATGTTTATTATTGTTATTATTTTTCACTTTTCAGGTTCTAGCTGATCGCATAAACCTACCATGTAAACTTGTAAAAGGTAGTTGCTATGCTGGTACAGATGAAGGAGCTGTGAACTTCATTAAAGTTGATTATGGAAGGTGTTTTTTTTATATTTTATTTCACGTTCTTCTTATCTTGTGATTCATCCAATTGAATAAGTAATCTAGGCTCAGTTGGCCTTTCTGCTTGCTTTCTCATTTGTTATTCATCATGTCAAGCTGAACTAAACATTGTAGTTGGCATGAACAAAAAAGTTATTGGTGGTACTTGTGATATCTTTTTTCATCTTTTCTGCTGTGGTAGTTTTTCATGTTTGATGTGCTAACATGTATTCTGGATGATGTGCAATTCTTGTGATAAATCTTGAAATTTACTTACTAATACTGGAAGGCTAGGCTTTTCTCTGTTCTTGGCCTTTTCCCATTATTAGGAAGAAGTTGCTGGATATCAAAATCCTTCTGTCCAAACCAAAGAGTTATAGTTGAAGGAACTGCAGTCTTACACCTTGTGGCTTCTTCTGAATTATTGTTGTATTCTGTAATGTTATTTTATTTCAGTGCTGGTTAGTATCAGCAATGACACCAACAGATCAGGTCTCATTTTGACAGGAAAGATTTGTTTAGATAGTGTTTTACTTAATCTTCAACTCTTATATTGTAATCTTATTATATGATGAGCCTGAAGATACATTGCAATTTTTTTTGTTTCTTGTAAAACAAATGCCTGTTTGCACTTGATCTCATTTGGTTTCTATATCTTCTTACTTCATGTAATAGCCTTTAATTGAATCCTTAATCATATCATTGTCATCATTCAAATAAAGATTTAGTTCAGCATAATTCAGAAAGGAAACTGACACAACATTTCTTCACCTCTGACAGTGAATACATTGTTGATCTTATGGGAGCTCCAGGCACATTGATTCCCACTGAGAATCCCAGAACTCATATGGAAAATTCTATAAACTTTCTACTAGGCCCAGAGACCATTGAACAAACTGTCGAGGATTTATGCTTGGTCCTTAATAAAGTGAATTCTCAGATTGAGAGAAAAAGTGATATATTTCAAGGAGATTTAGATAACAGCTTACCATCAGGATATTCTGGATTACAGCTGGAAGAAAGATCAAATTTAATTAATAGACATGATGATGTTGATGATTTGGTTGCGAACAGTCAAATTGCAGGGAGTGATATTGAACTTGGAAGTTTCTGTTCTTTTCTGCGTAGACCTCAATTGGACACATCTAAGCCTACAGAAGTTATTTCCTCTTCTCAACAGATGAAAGTTAATGATGTTTCCAAGTATGTGGTCACTGCAGCAAGGAACCCAGAATTTGCTCAGAAGTTGCATGCTGTTTTACTGGCAAGTGGTGCGTCACCTCCTCCAGATCTGTTTTCTGATTTAAATTCTTCACTAAATTTGGTTGAACAGGCTCATAACATAGATATCGAGGCAACAGGAGGAAGAATTGGACTAGAGTTAACTGGGATGAATGCATCTTCAAATATCCGGTCTTCCATTTCACCTGTGTTAATAGAAGAATGTTCAAATAATTCTGGCATGGCCAGACATAATGAAAATGCTGCTGAGGAATCAGTACACAATATTGGGGAAGACATATCCAGTACAAGAATGTCTTCATCTTTAGCTATGAAAAATGACTGGCTCACAATACCTAATTTTCAGGGGAATGGGAGTTTGCCTGATAATTCATGGACTAAATACAGTGATCCAATTCTGGATAATCTGGTTATATCAAAAACTTCCTTCATGAAAGAAGTCGACACATCTCCGGTGCCAGATGTGGTTGAATCAATCAATAAAGGAGGTGCAAGTATTGTTGAATCGTTTGGTGTACAATACTATCAGGAAAATTTAGGAAGAGATTCTGCTCCTGATGGCCATCAAAAAGTTCCTTTCGAAGATTGTCAAGAGAGTGCAAAGGATTCCATGTTTAAACAAAAAAGTAATCTCCATGCACTAGATGCATCTGACAATGAAAAATCAAGCAAAATACTTGATGCTGTTTCTGAATGGGAGATACATTGGGAAGATCTTCAGATTGGAGAGCGAATTGGTCTAGGTTGGTCTAATAAATGAATTTACTTGTTCAGGTTTTCAATCTAATACATATTTCTTATCTGCTTTTGAATTCAGCCTGAAAGTGAATCAAACAGAAGATGTTACTTCTCTGATGTTGTACTTTTTAGACTGCATACTGCGTAGATTGTCATTGCTTTTCAGACTTGCCAACCTATTGTTAGTTCTAGATCACATTTTCATTTATACTTCATTGCACAACGCACTTTATAATGCCTTGGCAGCTTGTATAAACCATGATCAGTACATATAAGAAACTTTTGCACAAAAATGATAATGCGTCAAACTGTTTATATAACAATTCTCCACAACACTGTTTTGAAGGGCTAAGTTACACGGGGTTCAGACTTTTCCCCCTAGGCCCTGTATTTCCTTTTGTCTTTTTGTTTGGTACATATTCAAAAAAAAAGAAGAGAAAGTAAAATCATTTATTAAGTTTGCAGCTTACATTAAAATTCATTTTCTTCTCTTGTCTCTTGTGAATGATAACCTTTTCTAGTTTGGTGTTGAAAACTTTTCAATGTGAAAATCGTGATTTTAATTTTTCCTTGAGGGAGTATCTTTTAGGAAGGCTAATCTAAAAATTTTATTGACGTTCAGTTTTATAGTGCATACTCCTATCATACATCATCTGCTTGACTGTTTCAAACTTCAGTCATACTTCTACTTGACTGATTCAATGTGAAAGTCTTGATTTTGATTCCTCTTCGAGTATATTTTAGGAAGTCTAATCTAGAAACTATATGGAAGTTCAGTTTCATATTGCATAACCCTGTCATAGATAATCTACTTGACTAATTCAAACTCCTTTTCCAGGTTCATATGGGGAGGTTTATCGTGCAGACTGGAATGGCACTGTAAGTTTCAATCTAGGATATCTATCTTTTTCTTGTTTAGTTGTTTGTGTATGAATGATCATGAAGCAGAGGGCTAGTGGTATTAAAATACTATAATTACAGATGAAAAAAATCTATGCTGTTTTTGTTTGTTTTGTGAATGTTGGAAATTTTTTTATCAGAGAGAGAGAGAGAGAGAGAGTTTCCATGTGTAATAGAAGCTCCCGGGCGTGTAAGGTTGTTTAATATTTCTTTCCAGTTAATTTTAAATTTATATCCAATATTTTAATGTTTCAGGGAAAGAAAATGGTAGCGTTTTGTTCTATTGTGCTATTTAGGAAGCTTGTGATTGTTTTGGAAAATTTTTCATTTTTTCCATTTCCATCCAAAAAAAAATTTGGATATTTTTTTCCCTTAAATTAATTGTCATTTGTATAAAAATAAAATTTATTTTATGTTTTAGCATATTGTTATGTTCTTGCAGTATTGATGATACCTTTTGATCTTTTAGATTTATCTAGAAGCAAGGCATTCTCATATTGTGTTGATGGCTAATTGTTGAGAATCTTTTTTCTTACTCATCTGTTCTGTATGATCATCTTCCAGGAGGTTGCAGTGAAGAAGTTGTTGGATCAGGATCTTTGCGGCGACGCATTAGTGCAATTCAGATATGAAGTAATCTCTATATAAATATTGCATACCAATTTGGAATTTGATTTTGAACTTCAGTTTTTATATAGTAACTTTTTTGCCATAGGTTAAAATCATGTCAAGGTTACGACATCCAAATGTTGTTCTTTTCATGGGAGCAGTGACTCGTCCCCCAAATTTGTCAATATTGACAGAGTTTCTTCCCAGGTTTGTGCATTTCTGTTTAACCTGTTCACCTAACAAATACACTGTCATGATTCAGGATGCACACGCTAGCTCATATACATTGTCTATTTTTCTAATTCTGGGGCTGGATCTTTCATCTAGACTGGGAATGCCATAGAATGATTAATATATCTTTGCTGTTTTTTTATCCTTTTTATTCTTGATTTGCCTTACCATGTCCTCCTGAATTTTAAAAAAAGAGTGTGACAATTGCAATATTTCCCGTATATATATGTTGTTAGATTGGAGTATCATGCTCATCACAAAGCTACCCAACCCTTTCATCCTAAGCCTGTTACATGTATCTACTACTTTATCCAAACTTGTGCCAAACCTATTTAACCTGATTAAATGGGTTGGATAGTAACTAGCTCGTGCAAGGTTCAAAGTATTGTTCCATGTTAGAGTTTCAATCTCTTGTAGGAATGGCATTGATATCAAACATGTGCCATGTTGGGTACCATACTACCTTATCAGTGATCAACCCAAATGAATTTTGATCTATAATCTTAGTTTGTTTACCTCTAATATAAGTATATAACAATTAGAAAGGTGATTAAGTTAACATTTTAAAGTAACAAATTGTAAAATACACAAGCGTCTCTTGACTCATTGTTAGACCTTACTAATACTAAAATAAGTGTTGTACATTTGGAGCATTGGTTCTTATGGCATCCCAGTGATATCAATCTCATGATTAACATTTTCTAAAGAATCAAATTTCTTAGACTTTGTGTTATTGGAACACTGATCCCACCTAGTGGGATACAACTTGGTTGTTGTTGTTGTTGTGTTATTGGAACTGGTTTCTTTACATGATTATAAATATATCTTGGTTAGCGATTGGGAGTTGGACTTAGGCTGACACAATTATAAGTATATGTCTATATGATATCGATACTTGTCTCTTTGACTCCAACATCATTCCAACATCAATATTTTTCCCCCTCCCCTTGCTTTTTATAATGCTTGATCTCCTTCATGTCCACCCATTTTAACTGATAGTTATTATTTGCATGATAGTTATTATTTTTCTTGATTTTTCCTCTTATTAAAAATTGTATTAGAAGTTCATGATATTCCATCAGATTTCTTAAACAGGAAAAAACTTTGTTTGCTTGTGATTTTGCATTCACTAGCTGCACAAAGTGGATCACAGAAGAAAAAAAATTGTATATTCTAGTATTGAATTCATATAGGAAAATAACTACAGTTTAATGGCATCATTGAATGATTCCAATATGTTGTTTTCTGTTTGTAGGGGAAGTTTGTATAGGTTGCTGCATCGTCCTAATTTTCAACTAGATGAAAAAAGACGGCTAAAGATGGCTTTGGATGTGGTACTAGTTTATTTGTTTGTTATCTAAATTTGGTTATCCATATTGATATCCCACTGAACCTTAACCTGCATCTTTTGACAGGCCAAAGGGATGAACTACTTGCATAGTAGCCATCCTACTATTGTGCACAGAGATCTCAAGTCTCCTAATCTTCTTGTTGATAAGAACTGGGTTGTCAAGGTACCTATTTAGATAAAACCTTCTACAGGAGTAACTCCTAATAGATAAACTTCTGATGCGTCCTTATTGGACAGTGTTGTCAGGATTTATAATGTCTCCAAATACCAGTCCATTAGTTGCTAACTTGCTATGAATCTATTGACACTTAAAAAGATGCCATAGAGATTCTTGTTTTCTCTTTTATTTGTAGGTGGTGGGTGATTGACATAATTTGTTTTTAGTTCACTACCTAGCAGTACATGATGCATATCTTTCTTCAAAGCTAAATACGTCTCCAATATTTAGTTTAAGCTTTTAATTATAATAGATTTTGCTGTGCAGCTTTGTTATCTTTTAATGGACAATCATGTGAGAAGTGCTTAATCATGTATGTTTTTTTCTTTCCCAATGCTTGTGTCCTTAGTATACAAGGTAATGCATCCAAGCAAAGTTGCACTTGGCTAACCTTTTAGACTTTATTAATTTCTGTGTCAGGTTAACCCTATTAATCTATATTAAAAATGTTAATTTTCAATAGGTTCAAACTTCTTTGTTACTGATCTTGTATACCCCTGGATGACGCCGAGTTGGTACGTGGATGGCAGAGTTCTTTCATTGTATACCCCTTGATGACCCTTTCTATTCATCAGATATTAGTCATGGATTTATTATGAATAATTATTATGAATTACCATGCTAGCAAAGATAGCAAACACCATTTTGTTCAAATGATATTATCCTACTTCATCCAATTAGTCTCAACAAGTTCATGCAGTGGTTTAGCATGCTAGTGTTTGAGGGAATCTTATGATCAGTAGAATTTTTAGTTTGGCCAGTGACTATAATAGAATTGTAGCACCTCAACATATGTTGCTTGATTTAAAGAATGATTACATAAGCTCTGCATCAATGCCACAACTCTTGTAGTTATACTAGATGGGGAAACAAATTCTTGTATTTCAAATGGTTCAGCTCATTCCCACCCTTCTCCAGTGAGTAGGTTACAGCAAATTGAACATGTGTGTTTGGTTTTTTTCTCCATTGTGACTTTTAGTATGCGCATTACTGTCAATACTTATCTGAACATTTAGCTCTATTGAAATCCAAAGAAGATGCTCTTGGGGATTTATAAGTAAATTAAAGCTGGACATTAATCATGTTGGAATTAAATATGATATTTAGTTCAAACAGTTTTGGTTGCCGGTGTTGTTTCCAGTAGTATCTAGACCAATAAAGTGTTTTTGCTTATCCGATTCTATTTCACATTTCAGAAGAGAAATTAATTTTGTCTCAGGCTTGTGATTTTGGCTTGTCAAGATTGAAGCATCATACCTTCTTGTCATCAAATTCAACATCTGGAACGGTGCATTTCTTACTCCACAACTTTTAAGAAGAATCATGTTTTGCGTCGTGTACTGATTTTCGCTGATAAAATGAATAATCATTTGCTTCTTCTGTATACCTCACATAAAGTTTCAAGTAGAGACATTACTTATTCTTGGAGTTATTATACCAATCTTAATCCTGGCAACAAATTTTCATTCTCAGATCTGTTGGATCAGTATGCAATTATGCATTGTGGATCTCTGTGAATTTGGAATTTACTTAAGCCTATTGGATTTGGAATGTAGCTGACGCAATGACATAATAAGATTTCTAGTAAAAGAAAGCTTTTAGGGATTCTTGAAATGCCCTTTACATTTGGAAAACTATATATTGATTCACCTCATAGTGTTCTGCAAAATTTGGGCTCGTTCAATACTTTACATTCATGTGACTTTAATGTGTGAAATAGTCAATTTTCTGGTCACTGTTTTATTTCATCATTCTTTTTTGCATGCTATGTTTTACAAAATTTATTGTCAAACTTACTATCATTGAGTAATCCTATAGTTCGTTCTGATATTCCAGGGTTTCCGTGTATACAGAAAATTTGATTTGCTAAATTTTTAGACTTAAAAGTCCTTTGATTTAGGTAGCATCTTGTTCTTTTTACAGTTAGGCCATTGTATTGTGGTGCTTCATATGTCATAGCTGTGTCAAGATTTTGCATAACCTTTCCATCAAAAAGAACACAATTGTCATTATTGTATTAACTTGTTCTAGTTTTAGGTAATGGCATCACAGTAGTTTCTAACTATTTTTTCTTTCAGCCGGAATGGATGGCACCAGAGGTCTTACGGAATGAACCATCAAATGAGAAGTGAGTTAGACATTCTGATCTATGTGTATATTTTGGAGATATTCGGTGCTATTTGTAAACCTGTTGGTAATGGGAATCATCTGTGTCTCAGATGTGATGTTTACAGCTTTGGTGTCATCTTATGGGAATTAGCAACCCTACGGAAGCCGTGGAGTGGAATGAACTCGATGCAAGTAGTTGGTGCTGTGGGATTCCAAAATAGGCGTCTTGAGATACCTAATGATATTGATCCAGTGGTTGCACAGATAATTACTGATTGTTGGGAAAGGTATGCTGCTGGGCCAGTGCGATAGCATTTAAAACTTTTCTATTTCAACCAAGCTCTTGTTCATTTTGATTAGTTATCAAATCACAGAGTTCATTTTGAGCACAAACCACTTAGTTTAGGTCTGTAATGAATTTGTTGGAGTTAGCTAGTTTGATTATAGTAGGCTCGTGTTGCGTTTTGGACCAACCCTCTACCTGACCTAATAAATGGTCATGTAAAAGTTAGTGGCACGAGTTGAAAGTTGAAACCAATTCATTTTGGCCATTCATTTAAGCAATAACTTTTCCAAATCCCAGAAACTTCCGGATGCACCGGATCTATACTTCTACTGAGTTTTTATTTTGTATTTGTACTAGAGGTTAACTATTGAGATGCAAGGTATAGCCAGATGTCTAAAGTGTTCTTCATTGTTGCCAAATTTGTCATTGTTCGGGTTTATCGATATTTCTCTGAAAGCTGTTCCTCTTGCAGTGACCCAAATAAGCGCCCGTCTTTTTCACAACTTCTGTCACCTCTCAAGCAGCTGCAGAAGTTGGTTGTTTCAAACTGAGGCTTGCATGTTTATGTAGAAGATGTATTTTCAGAGGACAAACCATTTTTCATTGTGTCCATCCTGGAGCTGCGACGGCGCAATACTAGCTGCAGTCATGAGCTGTAGGCTCAACTCTGTTCAAAGTTGGAAAATATTTCGAGGTTTGGAACCAAAAGGTTCTGTCGATGCATGCCCTGTCATCCTGAAGCTGTGCGAAGTGCAGCTGAAGAGTTAAAGATTGCTACATTTCAAACTCTCACACTTAACAAAAGTGCTCAAGTATAGCACCACAGTACATAGTCTGCCATTTTGTTTCGGTTCACAAGTCGAATCCGAAACCAACTCAAAATTGTACACATCTACTTAAGTTGTAACTATTTCTGCTCTAGAAAACAAACAAAAACAAAAAGAAAAGGGTCGGTACAGGAAAGAAAATCTAAAAGGATTCACTCCTGTGTTTACATCCTCAATAAATAAAATGTTTGCTTCTCTTGGCATTGCTGTGCTAACGTATGAGCCAATGCTTGTGCATTTGTAAGGGCAAATATTCGTCGGCAGATCGAGTGTTCTTCTCGATGGGATGCAGTCAGCTTTTCTTATCTCTTCAGTCAAGCTTATCTCATTGCAGATTTTCACTGTAAGCTAATCTTCATTTGGAATAGCCAAACGTGATTGATGTAAGATGATCTTTCCTTTTCTTTCATAGACTCGATATCTATGGCCAAAATTGTGGACATTATTTGTCTATAGAAGTTTAATATTTGTGAGAAGAAAAAAAATCGCCCATCTCCATCACAAGAAAATGAGTTTAGTTGCATTAATTCGATGAAGCCTAGTCAGCAGCTAACAAAGCGGATCACATATGACAAAAGGTGGGGATGGACGCCGACGTGTCTCTATTTGAAGCCCAGCTCGCCACCACATAAACAACCCTTCTGTTTCTTTCTTATCATCTTTGTCTTTTCACCACTGCCTTCGGAAAGCCTACCAAATTGTGAGGGACGTGTGCTCGTGCTCTCCCTGCAATCCAACTAATTTTTTTAGGGAAAATTTGAGAAAACTTTTCAACATGAAATTGAGTTTTGCATGTACTCTCCAACTCAAAATTTCTTTGCATGCACTCTCTGATAGGATTGACAAGATAATTTTATGTAATATTTTTTTCAGTATAAAAGAGTAAAAATTCAATATATATTGTAAAAATTTGAGTATAAATTATCTGAGATTGAGTACTAATTTAAGAAATTTGAGTATTATTTGAAAAAATTTAAGTATATATTATTTCAGTATATAGTAAAAATTTTAGTACACATTGTAAAAATTTAAGTACGAATTGATTAGATTGAGTATTATTTGAAGAAATTTGAATATAAAATTTAAAAATTTGAGTATGCCAGGTTGCATCCACCACATCAAGATTTTCACGAGAGGCACCGAAACTTTATACTCAAATTTCTAAAATTAGTACTCAATCTCAAACAATTTATAATCAAATCTTTAGAATGTTTATTGAGTTTTCACTCTTTTAATTATACTCAATTCATCAGGGAGTGAATGTAAAAAATTTATCAAGTGGGAAGTACATGCAAAGGTCAATTTGAGATTGGGGAGTTTTCTCCAATTAACCGTTTTTTTATTATTAGAATCTATTTATTATTTTTGATTATTTTTAAAATGATCTTATTATTATTATTATTATTAAAAATATTGTCTATTTTTAATTTGTTATTTAATAAAAACATGTTCCTTGAGCATGTTTGCTCAAACGGTCCTACAGTTACATATCGAAAGCATAGTGAATCATTGGCCATATCCGTGCTTTAACTTAAGTGCCCTGAAAACCTTGGTTTCACATGCAGAAACAGTACTTCGTTTGTCACATCTCTCTCTCTGACACAGAAGTGAGATACGTATCCAGATTCTCTGTCATAGAATCCAATGAAAATTTATATTTTGAGGATAATATGGATAATGAACTTGAAGCTCAGGATCGATCACTCACCATTTCCTCTCTTAACCCCTCGTATTTTTAATCCTTCAACTCTTGTGGCCTTGTATAGCCCAAACTACCATTTCAGAATAAGTTGTCTTCAATAGATTTGTAGTTTAAATAGTGTTGTTATATTGAATTAATTGAACTTCCGTATCTTAATAAAAATCTTCATAGTCTCTCTCTCTCTCTCTCTCTCTCTCAACACACACATATATATAGCCACTCCAAGAACTTCCAAACCTTACACCTTTCTCATTTATCTCTCTCTCTCTCTCGCATGTCTCCATTTGATCTAAACCAGGCTGCTACCGTCCCTGTATCAGATGGAGAAGACCAAGATCAAACCGCTGGACACAACCCTTCCTTCACACCACCATCTGCCACCTCTTCTTGCTCCTGCCTCAACTTCTCAAGAAACCGCCATGATCATGGAGTAGTAGATCATGGCAGAGACCATTCCTTCAAGAATCAGATTCTGCAACAAGAGGTAACATTGCAGCTAGCTAGCTAGATCATGATCATCATTTGCCATCACATCTCCAATTAACTAGCTTGTCTAATATGACAACAGCCCAAGGATCACTCCATTCTGAACACCACTGATTTCTGCTATAAATCCATCAGAAACATCAACAGAGAGATCGAGCCATCTCAGTTCAAACCAATTAGAGGCTACATGAAACATTCGACTCGAGATCATAACAAAAGAAACGTCGAGTCTGCAGGTGATCCAATCAGTATCAGAGCCTGCTCCAATTGCAACACCACAAAGACTCCTTTGTGGAGGAGTGGCCCTCACGGCCCCAAGGTAAAACAATAATCAATCTTTGACAAAAACAAGATCGGCGTGTTGAATTATTGTATGTTTGTTTTTTGTTTTCTTGCAGTCTCTTTGCAATGCTTGTGGAATAAGACAGAGGAAGGTGAGGAGGGCCATGGAAGCTGCTGCTGTGGCTGCTGCGGCTGCAGTGTGTAAGGTGAGAAAGGAGGAGAAGCCATGCAAAAGCATGGATCACAGCGCTGTGCCATTCAAGAAAAGGTACAAGTTTACCAGCTCAACCGAACAGAAGCAGCTGTTTGTGGGTGAAGCAGTGATGCCATTGAAAGATGAGAGAGATGCTGCTAGATTGCTGATGGGGCTTTCATGTGGCCTAATCAGGGGCTGAGCATAAGAATTAGTTTGGATTATTTGAATGTTAATTGGGATGTGGGAGGATAAATTTTTGTCTGATTCTTGGAGGAAGATCAGAGCTAATTGAGATAGATTCCTCCTCCACTTTATTGTGCTTAATTATTATATTTGTGCTTATTAATTCCTGAAGAATTACTTGATTGCGTGTCTATTCAATGAAATTAAGCTAGGGTGCCAACTAATACATTAATTGTTAAAGGTCTTGAAAGTTATTAATCATCAATGTTTGAAGTTTGACAATCTTTGATCATCAAAAGTGTTGTCGAGTATATATGCTAACTCAATTCACTTCATTAAATTCTCAAAACTCTGAGAAAAAATTGGATTAGATTCCATAACTACTTGGACACCCTTAAAATATTAACCTCCGTGCTTAGGGTGGTATAAGCAAGCGCAAGACGAGCTAAGTTTTAGAGTTCAAACTTATTTGATAAGATTATCAAATTAAACTAAATCGAGTCTAAAATGAATCAAGTCATTAAAATGATTATTCAAATCTAAATTTATTTTTTATGAGTTTGAGCTTGATTTAAACTTGGCTTAAGCTTGGTTCGTTTGGATGTTTAATTGGTTGAAAGTTTTGCTTGTTTAATTAGTTATTAAGCTTGACCATTCAAACTTTTTTATTCGTTTTAAATTTTTTTGTACTTATTTAACAAGTTGATAAGAGTTTTATAATAAACATGGTTCGTGAATATTATTCACAAACATTAATGAGTTAAACACATATATTCAAACTTATTTGTTTAGTTTAACGAATTATTCAAATGTTTTTTTATTTAATTGATTTTATATGTATTAAATGAATATAAATAAATTCTTATTAAGCTGATAGAACATCAAATTTATATATTCATGAATATTCATTTACCATTCTATCCGTACTCAACATAAAAATAAAAGTATCGATCGGCCATAGACCGTGGCCTACACGTACCCGATGCATTAGACATAATTGTTTAATTACAACAACATTATGAAAAGTAGCAGCAGCGACAAAGGCAGAGATTATTAGATGAAGCATAGATTTACTGGCTTGTTGCAGCCTCAACCAAACAAAAAGACAAAGAAATCTAAAAAAAAATGATTAACGAGGTTGGATATAACATTGAATATCGGGCGACCGACTCGATCCCATAAAAGTTTTCCATCGATCGTTAGGATAAATCGAGGAAGTACTCACGACGAGCAAAAATTCATAAACTCTAGTACTTAAGCTTGGAGGTCTAGAGTTCGAATTCTGGGGAAGACAAAAATCCACTGGCCAGGGGTGGAAAGTCCTAGTGAGTAACGACATCACGACCGACGACATAAGGGTCATAAAAGGGGGCCGCCAAATGGGATTTGGCCGCTAAAGAGGCCAAGGAGTCGGGTCGTTACAATAAAAAAACCAATTGGTTACCAGGATTCAGAAACTCTAGTACTTAAGCTTGGAGGTCTAGAGTTTAAAATCCTGGGGAAGGCAAAAAATCCCACTGGCCAGGGAGTGGAAAAGTCCTAGTGAGTAACGGCAACGGTCGGACCGGTTCGACGACATAAGGGTCGTAGAAGGGGCCGCCAAATGAGATTTTGCCGCCAAAGGGGCCGAGGGGCCGGGTCGTTATAGACTTAACCTAGTTCCCAACCAGGTTTGCCTAACCCTCGAGTTAGGTCTAATCTCTCGGTAGACTTCCACCTTGCCAACGTGTGATCTCCCCCGATCCACATAGACTTCACCTAGTCCCACTAAGTGTGCCTAGTCCCACTAAGTGTGTCTAGTCCCACTAGGACTTTTCCATGCCAACATGTGATCTCCCCGATCCACTTGGACTTCACCTAGTCTCACTAGGATTTTTTCCGTGCAAGCGTGCGATCTCCCTGATCCACCTGAACTTCACCTAGTCCCACTAGAATTTTTCCCGTGCTAGCGTGCAATCTCCCCGATCCACTTGAACTTCACTTAGTCCCACTAGGACTTTTCTCGTGTCAGCGTGCGATCTCCCCATCCACCTGGACTTCACCTAGTCTCACTAGGTGTGTCTAGTCCCACTAAAACTTTTCCAGTCAACCTTGACCCACTTGACTCACACGATATTCAAACAATATCATTATCAAACATCGAAACTTAAGCTTACCAAGCTTACCAAACATAAACTCACCTGAGCCTAGTCAAACTAGGTCAACCTTGACCTAACAAAGATTGCACTAACAGAAAAAAGGCGAAACGTTCACCCCCAGCGCCCCCGTCCCAGGACCCATACGGAGGAGGTAAATCACGGTGACTAAGAAGGCAAGAGGTTGGGGGAGAGAGACTTTTTACACAGGGTGTAGGAATTTACACCCCATCAACCTCATGGTTCGAACTCAAGATCTTTAGTGGCAATCTACCAACCCCTTACCATTTCAGCTATGCCCGCGGAGGCTTAATTATATGTGATCATACGAACAATATTCCCGACCCGGGAAGGTATGACTATCATGACCAGAGTCCCAAGAGAATATCCAAAACTAATTAAGCTTAAACCGTCCATTTATTTCTAAGGAAATAATTAATATATCTAATAATTGACATATCGCCAGTTTGTCCCCATCGAACAGCTAGCTAGCGGCAGAATCCGTGTCATGATTTATTTGGATCCTCAATTCAATCTATGTGATGCCAACAATAGTGCTGTAATGTGGTCCAACACCCACACCAATTAAACTCACACCAGATCCAAAGTCGATCCATTCCCTAATCTAAATAGATACAATATATTGCATCTGTTCCGGCCAAATATCATAGATGATCAAGTATCAATCAATGGACGGGTGATGTGCCGCATCTGTAGAGATCGTCAGTAAGAAAAATGAGAGGGTCTACTTCATTAGAGAGTTAGCATGGTGTTGGGGAGGGATTCTAACATGCCACTCCAATGCTCAAATTAAGGTTTGATTGAGGTATGAAACTGGAGGAGGATTACGAAGAGTGAGCTTAGTGGAGCTGAAGAGAATGAGAGAGTCCCCTTGCACGTACCTTTTCTAGGGTTTATATAGCTATCAAAAAGAGCATCTCACATCAGACGTTGCATTCTTCTTCATTATCCTTGAATTAGCTAGTAAAAGGATCAAATCTGATAGTCGTTAGTTGTCTCTTTATTCACCGAATGTCACATATTTGAAGGAGGGAATTCAGGAGACTAGATTTGACAACCATTTGACCACCTCTCTATTCATTCGGTATCACGTGTTCTGAAATATTCACATTCATTGTCCACATCATATAGGACAAACTTGTCAATGAGGTGGTTATGTTGCCACCTTATCCACACGCCCTCATGTGTTTTTAGCGAGCCAACGTAGGGTGTGGGCCTGATCTGAGGATGAGGAAATAAGGTCGATGTTGAATGATCTTGAGGATAGACAAAGTCAAGGTCGAAGTAGGGAGGATGTCAGGATCTGAGGCAGAGACCGAGACGATGTCAGTGACTGAGGCTGAGCCATGGTATGTCCGAATATGCGGCTGAGACAAGGAGGATGTTAATGATTGAGATCGAGACCAGGACGATATCAATGACTGAGGTCGAGCCAAGGGGCGATATCAAGATCTGAGGTTGAGACCAGGAGGATATTGGGTCCTAAGGCTAACGCAAGGACGATGTTAGCAATTAAGGTCAAGCCGAGGGCGATGCTAGCGTCTGAGGCCGAGCTTGGGGCGATGTGGTATCTGAAGCTGAGATAGGAAGGATGTTGGGGCCTGAGGCTGAGGCAGGAACGATGTCGAGATTCGGAGCTAGATAGGAGATTTATTGGCATCTGAAGCTGAGTTTTAGTAGTTGTCTTGTCTCTGGACAAATTCTATTAATTCCTTAGGATGAGTGCACTGAGTGGGTTCAATTAAACCCGAATCTCATCTGAGCTGGATCCGATTCTCTTTTGGTCACATTTGACTCACCTTTGTTAGGATTAAAATCAAAGTCTCACATTGAAAATCAATGAAAATTAAAAATTATGAGGTTATAAGATGGAAGATATATCCATTGATATAAAGTCTTTTGGATAGAATCCAAAAATAAATTCATGAGGGCTTAGGCTCAAAATAGATAATATAATACCATGGTAAAGATATATGAATTCTATCGGTCCTGTTGTTGCAATTTGCACTAGCGGTCAAACTCAGGTTTTAATGTATGACAAAAGAGTTAAAGTTGGGTGTGTTATTTTCTAACCTTGTTACCAAGTGTGCAGGATTGAAAGGCTTAGGATCTGACATCAGGCTAAAGTTCAGGGTGGTTGAGTCCTGGTAGGAAGTCCAGTTGGGTTCGCGGGCTCTGACAACTGGCTGAAGCCCAAGGTTGGTGGAGATATGACATGAAGTCCAGATGGGTCTGTGGGACCTGACAGTTGGCTGAAGACCTAGTGGGTCAAGAGGCTAAGTAAGTCTGCATAAGGTAAGTGAGGTAAGTCATGGAGGAGCGAAATCCGGTGAGGACGAGTCTTTGGGGGGACCATAGACGCAGTCTAGCTTAGAACCATTTCGGAGTTCTAAGCTGAGACCTTGATTAGATACTGGTCTTGGAAAGATAAGATCTAACTAATAAACATCTATAAACTATTCATATATATATATATTTCTAACTTTGTAATGTAGAGACATACGTAGATCTTCGAATTCTGGATGCGTGGCCGCTGACTAGAGCTTGATTCTAAGTTTGGAATTAAAAGTTATGATCTCCGAAAAATTACTGTATCAAATAGTGAATTGGAGGCGTCTCAGATTGAAACTGAGACGTCTTAGATCAAATTGAGGCACCTTCAAGAGGATAAAATGCACAGTTTGCACAAGCCTTGGAACTGAGGCACCTCAGATGCTCTATAAAAGGGTAGTTTGTGGAGGCTTTCGATCAAAACATTCATTTAAGCTACTCCAAGCCTTCTGCTACTCTGTCTTCGTGTTGCGACTCTACTACTACTCAACTACGATTGACTGTTGCTGGAAGATCGACACCAACACACGAGCGCTCGTATTCCGAAGATTCATAAGGACAGTGTAGGACGTTCCATTGTTCCTTTTCCCTTGTACTCGACTACTCTATTGGGAGTTTACCGGTAGAGAGACTAGTGGATTGCTCGTCAAAAAGGTCCAAGGGTCCTGAGCCTTGTAGTAAGAGTTGTCGAAGGCTTCGAACCAAGTAAACCGAACTGTGTCTTTTTGCTTGTATGTTTCATTCGTGATTTCCGTTGTGCACTCGAAGTTTTACAAATATGAAAAAATCGATATTTTTAAAATACACGTGATCCACCCCTCTCATGTGCAATGATCCAACAGGTCCAACAATCTTGACTTTGACTGATAACTCAATACAATCTTTGACACATGCAATCATTAATTTACACTTAGATCGATCATTCAACTTTCGATCCTCATATGATAATAATGCAAATATTTGTTGGCCAGGTGATAAGATAGCTTTGGGATCGTATCTCCTCTTCAGCTCCACAAACCTGTCCAATACTTGTGCCTGAAGTGCTTCACCCAATCGCTCTGTGTGGTGTAATGTGGCAAGTATTGCTTGAACTCAATCCCTTGTTCATGGCGGAATCGCAAGATCTCCTCGTTTTGCCTCTCCAGCTCCTCCCACTCATCCGACGTGGAAGACCTCAATAGCCCTAGCTATCGAGTAGAGAATATCTTCACTTGGGGTCACAACCGACATCTTCTCGTCCCACCTGAGACTGAGACATGCCAACGTGTGCATGCATTTACGTACGTGTGGCCATACATGCACGTTGAGTTTGGTATATCAAGACTGGCCCCAAGGAATTATTGAACTTAATTCCACGAAGAGGTTGAGCCAAGGTTCGGGCACGTCCCACAGCCCCACGGCGCGTAGCTGGAGCTCACCCTCGTGGACCCGGTCGAGAAACTCGAGGTAGGTAGGTCATGTCGATGGCAAAGGCAAACCCCGGGAGGACGAAGTGCAACTGGCTCTGCAATGAAGCTAGTTTCTTCATCAATTCATAAGAATTGAATTTGTGTTTCTTCATCAATTTGACCAAATATTATTACTTAAAACGAATTATAATAGCTTCGAGATTAATTAGTTACGTCATCGTCTCATCGACCACACGCCCGTGGCTGATTCATTGTGGTAAACAGCTACTTCCAGGCAGTAGATGGTGCCGCCAAGCTCGACGGCGAGTTTCTTTATCTTCTCCGAGTCATCGCTGGAGAAGAAGGGAGATCGCCAGTTGCTGATCAGCGTTTGGTCCATCAAAAGAGATCCCTCTAAAAGAGAATCCTTCTATTCTTTAGTATTAGGATATTAATTCTATTTTTATTAATAATTGACCAAGTATTCTATTCCTTATTAAATCGTGCTAGTCGATAGAACAAAATTGAGAAGGTATAAAAAGATTATTTCGTTATTTTAAAAATATTATTTTACATAATTTTCTTTAATATCGTCAATTATTTTGAGATTTACATTAATAATGTGAATTGGCTAAGTTCTCCTCAAGATACACATTTTACGATTAGATAAATAATATTTCTTGAGTAAAATCTTATCTCACGGAACTTGAAAAAATAACTTATTGTATTTTGTTTAAGCACTTAGACTGAATATATATTAAGTTAAATCTAATACAAAGTTTAAAATTATTTGATTTCAATTATTTCTTTCTAAACTTTATCATGCATCAAATAATGTACAAAAATTTAGTGTGACAATATTAGAGCAATGTTATATCTCACAGAGAACGTGCGATAACTCAATAGTTATTTCTTTAGAAGATCAAATTATTGATATCTTTACTAAATCATTATCTAAATAATGTTTCAAAGGGGGGAGTAAAAAGAATCCTTCAATATAACGAAAATAACCTATTCAAATCAAATAAGTAATAGGATAATTCTATTCTTTATTAATAATTGGCCAAGTAGTTTGTTCCTTATTAATTGGTCAATTGGTCATGTACTTTATATACATTATATAATATACCATATGTCCTAAGGGACAGATAAGATCAACGAACAATAAGCTAATTACTTATCCATTTATTTCCTTTCTTTAAATACTACTCTCTTTTCACCCTCCATGTAGTCGAATCCCTTGTCGGCGATTCACACCAGATGCTCTTGGTTATTGGTGAATGCCGTGAAATCGATGTAAATAAGCCGCACCCACCAAACTCTCATCGGAGCTGGCTCAATTACAATCCGAGACTGAATTATGATCCCGAGTTGGCCGAGTTCACCAAGGATGTCATAGAAGAGGTCCAAGTTCACTTCGTCCGAGTAAGTTACCATCTCACATTTTCCTATATTTCAATGAATTTTAAATTTTTATTGAATCAAATTTTTCTCATTATTTATGAATTTGTTAAATTAATTTATGGGTAATGACATATAATTTGTAGACATTGAAAATGTTGATGCAATTGACCTCTAAAATTTTAATGTTTATTTGATAATATGTTTAATGGACTCTAGTTAGGTTAAGGTTGATCGAATGATTAGCAAATTAAAGGTGAGAAATCTTGGATGAGTGAACTCCAAGCAAAGGGAAACCTTTAGGGGAGTATGTTAGTGTTAGTCCTAAAGCCAATTATGAGATTTGATTAACTAGAAAACTTTTGTATCATATTTTATTAATAAAGATAAAGTTTTGGTTATTATATTTACTTCATGTACGTGTCAAATGAATAAGTATAATAATATTCTTAGGTACTATGTTTAATTTATATCATATCAATTGATTAAATTAATAGTGAGATAATGTAGAGAATACTACTTTTAACTATTCCTAGTCAAACATTAATATTCAAGGATAATATTCCTACGTTGAGACTAACATGTAGGTCAATTGATAACTTGATCTTACAAGTCATGGATATGAGATATCAAGTTGACACATGGAGAATATGTATTGAATTAACTCGACATAAGAAAGTTTCATGGATCGTTATATGAGTATCATAAATATTCTCATAATGACTATTATTATGAATAGCCCTTAGACCTAAAGTCACTATGATTTCCTACATAAAGAGTTGTACACTTTGATATCATCAAACGTCACCTGCAACAGAGTAGACTATAAAGTTGATCATTGGGTATGCAACAAATATGCAGAGAGATGTGAGTGATTTAGATGAGATCTATCCCTTCCACATGACAGGAGTGATATCTATGAGTTCCTTGATCGAGTAGGACTACTAAAACGCATGAATATACTCAAATGAGTCAATATGAGATATTAAGCTCATTTACTTAAGTGAGTCTACTTGGGGATCAAGAAACATAAATATTGATAAGAGGATGACACGGTCTATGCCTCATTGATCAATCTAAATATCCAATATAGAAGGACAAAGTCATACAAGATAATAGACATGAAAAAGTTATGTCGGATCTTGACTTTCTCGTCACTTGGGTAGCAATGATTCATTACTAGATATCGTTTATTGCTTATGTATCTAAAGTGATTTAGATACATTGTTAACATTACGAGAGCCTATTGGGTCACACACACAGAATATGTTATCTCGGAGATAAGTTAATTTTAGTTTGACTAAAATGTGATCCGAAATTGGATTAATTGAGTTAGACTCAAATGAATCCAATTGGACTATGGGATTGAGTCTAATCCGAGTTATACTCAACCACTCATGATGAGTTAATGATCATTAAAATGTTTAATGAATCATTATTGGAGAGGAATACCAAGAGGTATGATTCATTGGATGAATAGAATAAGCAAAACCAAAAGGATACCAAGAGTCTTTGGTATTCATTGAGGTTTATGAGCATTAAACAAATGGGAGACAAAGAGGCAAAGACTTTTCATATTCATTGGATGAATATAAAAGTTATTTTCATTTTGAATGAATCATTCTCTCTTTCTCTTCTTGCTCTTGGGCAAAATCCTCCATCCCCCCTTCTTCCTCCTTGTGATCGAACCACCTTATGTGGCTAGCACCACGAAGGTGGTTTCTCTTCGAGACCGAGTTCGTGCGGCGAAGAAGACGTGTTCTTGTTGATACTATTAGAGCCATGACCATTCTGATCATGCAGAGATCCGGTGAACCAAGTGTTGGGACCGATGACACGGCTAGAGGGGGGAGGGGTGAATAGTTCGATCACCCGAATTCAATCTCTTCCTATAATGGTTAGCACAAGCAGAAACTTAACTTATCAATTAATACAATGCTAACACATTATCGGCTACGTGGTTCGGAGATTGTTTGCTCCTACTCCACAGCGTGTCCTTGAGGTGGACGAACCCTTGATCCTTCAGTGAATCACGCCCCGAAAATCTCAGGCTAAATCTTTCTCCTTCTCGGTGGAGAATAACCTCTCACAACTCTTCTTCCTCCTTACAAGAATGAGCTAGGGTTTGGGAGGAAGATGATCTTGGAGCTTGAGCACTTGAGCAAAGATATCACAATAAAGAGCTAACATATCACTAGTCTCAAGCTCCACTTTAAATAGTGGAGAGAGCTGTTAATCAAACAGCTCAGCCCCGACACCACTCGACTGCCCCCAGGGCCAGTCGACTGATGTCTAGCCAACGACTCTATTTTGAGCATACCACTCGACTGGTGCCTGGACCAGTCGACTGATATTTCTGTGAGTTTTCACTCGATGCTGACAGTCAACTGCTTCCTTTGCCAGTCGACTGCCTAGCTTACAAACTCATTCAAACTCACTCCGAAGTCCATCCTTCGTGTATCGGAATCAAATATGGATGTGATACCCCTGATTTTATAACTTAGCTCTTACTAGGTTATCACTAAACTCATAACTGTAGGATCGATGCACGTGAGAGGGGGGGTGAATCACGTGACTTTTTAAAAAATTAGAGCGCTTTAAAAAGCGTGCACAGCGGAAAAAATAAAACACGAACGAAAAACCAATACAAACGACACAGGTAGTTTTACTTCGTTCGGAGCCTTCGGCGACTCCTACTCGAAGGCCCAGGTCCCTCGGACCTTTCCGTTGGGCAATCCACTAAAACTCTCTACCGGTAAACCCCGATAGAGTAGGCGAGTACAAAAGAATTGAAAGTGTGACAACCCCACACTTTCAAGTAATTAAATGCAAGAAATAAAAATTGAGTTACCCAACAACTTAGAAGATCTCCTAGATGGGCTCAGATGTTGGGGTTGAAGTTCCGGCAGCGATCAAACGTGAACACGTCGTAGCTTGGACCGCAGCAGGAGAGTTTGGAAGAGAGAGCACTTGAAAAGCTTTTTTTTTCAGAAAAATATTTCGATGTACCTTCAAGCTCTACAGCCAGGCTTTTTATAGAGGGGCTCTCGAGCTTTTTGGTTCTTATCCAGATCCTATTCACGTGTGCTCCTTATCCAATATTTAGCAATTAAAAATTAATTCAAAGGAGACTTTGTTTCTATCCTCATGCTTCACCGAAAAATATGAATTAATAAACAATTAAATAAGATGTAACAAAATGGATAGGAATTAATTTAACAAGAAGTGAACAAGTTTTAGCAAATTAAAAATTAATTCAAAGGAGATTTGTTTCTATCCTCATGCTTCACCGAACAAAGCATGAATTAATAAACAATTAAATAAGATGTAACTAAGTAATTAAACAAAATGGATAGGACTTAATTTACACAAGAAGTGTTTTGTAGCTTAGTCCATATATCAAACAAACCCTGTAAGATAATGTTATCAAATATATTGGAGTAAAATATATTCATAGTTAATTAGACTCTGTCTCCTAGACCAGGATCTAACCAGGCCTCAACTTAGATCACCCAAATGGGTCTAAATTGGACCGCGCCTAAAGTCCCATAAATGGACTCGTCCTCACTGGTTCGCTCCTCCAGTGACTTACCTCACTTACCCTTTGTGCAGCTTTACTTGACTTCTTGACCCACCAGGACTTCCTGCCAAGGCTCAACCACTCTGGTCTTCCTGCCAAGTCTCAACCAACTTGGTCTTCAGCCAGTTGTCAGGTCCCGCGGACCCAACTGGACTTCCCGCCAGGACTTAACCATCCTGGACTTCAGCCTGGTGTCTGGTCCTAAGTCTTTCAACCATGCACACTTAGTAAAGAGGTTAAAAACCAACAACCCTAACTTTAACCACTTTGTCATACATCAAAACCCGAGTTTGACCGTTAGTGCAAACTGCACCAACAATCTTCCCCTTTTTGATGTATTGACAACTCAGGTTAAAGTTAGAAAAAAACAGCAGATATGAACTTGCATAAACATGCAAACAATATAACACAAGCATAGGTTTGAAAGTTGCAGCACACAAGCAGATATGAAAGCAGAGGTAAATAAATGTGAAATAAGCATGTTGTTTGCAATTTTCTAACCCTTTTACCCTACTCTCCCCCTTTGTCATTCATCAAAAAAGATATAAGCATAACAAGTTTAAGGGAGTAGAAATATAGGCTAAGTGTTAAAAAAAACTAGTCTTAAATCTATTAACTTAGTTTTAAAAAAAAATTTCTTTCAACAAAGATTTTTTTCAAAAAATATAATATCAATCTTAATCAAAAAAATATTTTTAGGGATTAGCTGGAACTCCCTCTCAATCTTTATCAACTTTTATCAAAATTTTCAAATGTGTTTTGTCAAAAATGACATTTTGAAAAAGTATTTTGACCTCTGCTCCCCCTGGACCAAGTAATGATTGTGGTCCCTTTTCATGTGTCTAACCCTAGTTACTGACTAACTATCTAGATGATAGTAGTGTTCACTGGGTTAGTCAAGTCAAGTAATAATGTCTAGCTCAGATTTTAGTGCAAGACTACTTGACTTGATCACTGTAATGTTGGTATTTTATGCCCAGACTTACTGTGATGCACTGACTTAAGCATTCGGAAGTCCAGGCAGTATCCTATGCATCTCACAACCGTTCTATGTTTTTGCAAACACAAACAAGTTAATCTTAATGTGTTTTGTGAGATGCGGCTACCTAAATCTATAGGTTCATGCAATTCTAGGGGTCAAGCTTAGGCTAAGTCTGCCAGTTTTGAAAATCAAATTTTGAAAGACAATAAAGTTCTTGAAAAACAAGTTTGAAAAGTCCGTGTTTAAGTTAAATTTTGAAAGACAATAAACTTTTGAAAAACAAGTTTGAAAGATCCATGTTTTTAAACTCACAAGCTTAATTAGTTAAACCAAAAGTCAACTTAAGCTTATCAGGTCAGTTCTAGTCTATAACACACATTCCTATTAACCTTCTTAAGTTGCTAAATTCAGATTCAGGAAGTGGTTTGGTAAATATATCAGCTAGGTTAGACTTAGATTCAACATGGTTAAGTTTAATTTCTCCTTTATTTACATGATCTCTGACAAAATGGTGTTTGATTTCTATATGTTTGGTCCTAGAGTGGTGGATTGGGTTTTTGGTTAAATTGATTGAACTTAGGTTATCTATAAAAATTTTGACTTGTTTATAATCTAAGTGAAGGTCCTTTAGGGTATGCATCATCCAGAGTAGTTGGGCTACACACTCACCCATAGCTATGTACTCAGCTTCAGTGGTGGATAGGGCAACACAGTGTTGTTTTCTGCTAAACCAACTAACTAGTGAGGGTCCTAGAAGTTGACATCCACCACTGGTACTTTTTCTGTCTAATTTACAGCCAGCATAGTCTGAGTCAGAATATCCAATAAGCTCAAACTGGGCTGTTCTAGGGTACCAAATTCCTAATCTTTCTGTTCCTTTAAGGTACCTAAATATTCTTTTAACTAGGGTTAGGTGTGACTCTTTAGCACATGTTTGATACCTAGCACACATACTAACTGCAAAAAGAATATCAGGTCGACTTGCAGTTAAGTAAAGTAGACTTCCTATAGCACTTCTATAGTAGTTAAGGTCAACAGGTTTGCCTTTTGGGTCACTATCTATAGTTTGATTGGTAGCCATTGGTGTCTTAATCTCTTTTGTATTATCCATTCCAAATTTTCTAAGTAGTTCTTTTGTGTATTTTTGTTGATAGACAAAGGTACCCTCACTGGTCTGTTTTATTTGTAGCCCTAAAAAGAAAGTTAATTGACCTACTAAACTCATTTCAAATTCAGTTTCCATTATCGTTGTGAAATCTTGTAAAAAGTCTGAGTTAGTTGAGCCAAATACTATATCATCTACATATACTTGGGCTACAAAAATATCATTTTTTAGGGTTTTAACAAATAGTGTTGGGTCAATTTTGCCTTGGTTAAAACCTTTTGAAACTAAGTAGTTAGACAGTCTTTCATACCAGGCCCTAGGTGCTTGCTTAAGTCCATATAGGGCTTTCTTAAGTCTAAAGACATAGTCAGGGTGTTCTAAGCTTTCAAAACCAGGGGGTTGACCTACATAAACCTCTTCTTTAATTAGGCCATTTAGGAAGGCTGACTTAACATCCATTTGATAAAGCTTAAATCCCTTATGGGCTGCATAACTTAAGAGCATTCTAATGGATTCAAGTCTAGCTACAGGGGCATATGTTTCATCATAATCAAGACCTTCTACTTGGCTAAACCCCTTAGCTACTAGCCTAACCTTATTTCTTACTGTTTCACCTTGTTCATTAAGTTTATTTCGAAAAACCCATTTGGTTTCAATAAACTTTTTGTTTTTAGGTAAGGGTACTAAATCCCAGACTTGACTACGTTCAAATTGAGCTGACTCCTCTTGCATGGCAATGATCCAATCAGGGTCAAGTAAGGATTCTTCTATAGACTTAGGTTCAATTTTGGAAATCAGAGCTATCTGACTAAGATTTCTAAAGGCTGATCTAGTCTGAACCCTTAGTTCTGGATCACCTATGATTTGATCAGTTGGGTGGGCTGAGCTAACTCGAACAGTTCTGGGTTGGTTAGGTTCAGTTTCAGGTGTGGGTTCAGTTAGATCATCGTTTTGGTCCTCAATTGGCCTTTCATCAGGGTTAGTACTGGATCTAACAAAGTCAATTGGTTGGTAGGTGGTTTGATCAGAGTTATTTGGGTCAGATTTTTCATCAAATTTTACATTTGTAGTTTCTTCAATTTTTAGGGTAATTTTGTTATAAACTCTATAGGCTCTACTGGTAAGGGAATAACCTACAAAGATACCTTCCTCAACCTTAGAAGTAAATTTTCCTAAGTGATCTCTAGTATTTAAGATATAGACTTTACATCCAAATACTTTAAGGTATTTAATGTTAGGTTGTTTGTTATAATAGATTTCAAAGGAGGTCTTTCCTAGGTTTTTAATTATAGTTATTCTATTTTGTACATAACAAGCTGTACTAACAGCCTCAGCCCAAAGGTATTTAGGTGAGTTGTATTCATTTAGCATTGTTCTAGCTGCTTCTTGTAGTGTTCTATTTTTTCTTTCTACAACTCCATTTTGTTGAGGTGTTTTAGGGCAAGAGAATTCGTGATGGTAGCCATTTTCTAGACAAAATTGATTAAATTTGTGATTTTTGAATTCTCCGCCATTATCGCTCCTAAGTCTTTTGATTTTAATCCCTTTTTCATTTTCTGTTAATTTACAAAATTGAGTGAGTGTATCAAAAGTTTCATCTTTATTTTTTAAGAATTTTACCCAGGTAAATCTTGAATAGTCATCTATAATTACTAGGCAGTATAGGTTCCCATTAATTGATTTAACCCCATGTGAGTCAAATAGGTCTAGGTGAATTAATTCCAGAATTGACTTGGTTTGAGTTTGATTAGTTGGTTTGTGGGTTGACCTAGTTTATTTTCCTTGTTGACAAGCATTACATAAGGTTGACTCAAGGTTAGATAACTTTGGTAGGCCTCTAACTAAACCATTTAGTTTAGGTAGTTTTCTGAAGTGAGTGTGTGAAAGTCTCCTATGCCAGAGCCAAGTCTCATCCTTATGGGTTAAGAGGCAGTTTTCTAAGGGACAGGTTAACTTAATTTCATAAATGTTATTGTGCCTAAGTCCTCTAAGTGTGATGTTTGGGTTGTCATTGTGTTTGATCAGACATTCATTGGATATGAACCTAACCTTATAACCAGTGTCACACAATTGGCTAATGCTTAGTAAATTGAAGTTGAAATTTTCAACAAGTAATACATTTGTTATTATGAAATCAGACTCAAGTTCAATATTGCCTAAGCCAATTACCTTAAGTTTACCGTTGTTTCCAAAAGCAACGGTCCCTAGTCTTTTGTACTTGAGTTCTGTAAATTTGGTGGGATCCCCAGTCATGTGTCTGGAGTATCTACTGTCAATGATCCATTTGTTTCCTACAGT
>JAGFNQ010001147.1:264443-350820 GCA_024364735.1 Boesenbergia rotunda | reverse complement strand
ATTTTTGTTGATTATTTTGAGTTGCTAAAATCCATGTTTGACCTATGTTTTTATTGCTTAATTATGAAATTGCCCTAGGTTTTAGAACTTACTCTTATTTTGGACTTAATTGTAAATTTACACTATTTGGATTATTGGCCAATAAATTTTTGATCTATTTTTGTAGGATGAAAGGTTCATGGATCTAGGGCATATTGGGTCAAACTTGAGTCGAAGTGACCGGATCGAGTTTTCAAGATTAGATTAAATCTGGGCCGTCCGATTCAAGAGCGGCTAGATCTGAGCCATCCGGGACCATCTGAAGCAATCCGAGCTAGGGCTAGGGTTGATCAAGCACCCTGATCAAGATCTGAAGGTTTCATTCCCAATCAGAGCTAAATCAACCGTTGGATCAAGCTCGGAGGGCTCTAGATCGTCCATTCAAAGATTAGGTTGATCTGGACCATCCGTTGACATCTGGAGGATCCGAGCTACCACGAGGCAGATCCTGACCCAGATCATCATCATCAAAGTTTGGCTCAATCAGAGAAGATCAGCCATTGGATTTCCTGAATCAATCTGGGTCGTCCGTGCTAAGTATTTAATCAAAATCCGCGCACTTCCCTTCGTCACGTCTTCGCTGTTCTTCGCCGTTTTCCACAGTTCTTCATCGCTTTTGAAATTTTTCTTCCAAGAAGGCGTGACCACCTCAACTTCCATCCCAGATCAAGAATTGAGTCTTTGGTGATCGTTCCTTGAAGAATTCAGCTCCATTTGCGCCGGAACAGGGATTGTTTGAGGGTTTCGGCAATTCCTCATCCGACCACTTTCTTCTCATCCACAATCCATTCCAAGCGTCTGAGCCACTTGTAGGGGTTCTCAGGTGAGCTAGACGATTCTCTAATCATCATCGCAGCTCCACCAGTTGAGATGAGTGGATCGGATTGTAAATTCCAGCCAAGCGCAGATTTGAGAAGAATCGACTTCAGAAATGATTTCCACTGATTGCTGAGCCTAGGGGTTCGAAGCCAGCTCTTGCTTGACGACCAAGAAGTTCTTGAGCTGAGGAAGGGTTGAGGAGTAGCTTAGATAATTAAGTTCATTGTGTCTAGCTGTAATTTAGTTCTGCGAACTCTGTTCTAGATTTTCAGTTTTATCAGCTGCTTAGTTTGTGTTCTGAATTGTTTGGATTCATTAGGTTTTAATCTTCGAGTTAGTATTTAGAACTTGTTTAGTGATCAATTGAGTTAAATTTCAGTTCACTTTTGTTTAGTTTGTTGCGTGCCAAATGTGTTGCTGCGTGCCAAGCTAAATTCTGCGTATCAGAATTTTCAGTCCCATTTCACTAGATTCGTTAAGTAATTGCTAGTTAAGTTTCTTTGTGCTAGATTAGTTACTTGTAATCAGTTTGCATTAGCTAGCTCAGCCTTTAATCTATTGCGGAAAAAATCTGTAGCTAATCCTTTCAATTCTGCATCTGAAATTTCAGCCATTTGGTTTCTGAATTTGTGCTTTTCAAGTTCTGATTTCAGTTTCAATTCCTCACCTTAGTCATGCTTAGTTCTTTCTTAATACCCTTGTTTCCCAATTGAACCACTCAGCTTAACAATTGAGCTGAAGATTTACTTATTTCACAATTTGGAGAAGTGTTTGGCACAAAGAGTCTTCCCTTGCGTGCCAATGATTTGCAACCTTTTTGCAATCTGAATTTAACTTGTTTTTGTGGCTATGATTGTGTTGAAATCAATAAGTTTGCATTCACTCATTTTGAATTTTGTTGGCAGGATTGGCTTCCAAAACACTTAGCTAGTTTGAGTTGCATTTGTTGTTTGAGTTCTAATTTCGCATGCTATTAATTGGTTAAGCTTGTTTTTCCGAAAACTCCATCACTGTTTACGTCATTGCTTAGCATTTCTTTTGTTTTTTAAATCAGAATCAGTTTCCAAAAATTTGTAGTGCTTGATTAGTTTCCATTAGGTTGAGTACTAAGTGTCATCTCTTTATTAGTTCCATTGTAATTTCCTTCATTTTCATTTCATTTTATTCTCAATTGCAATCCAAATCCAATTACTTATTTGAAACCCAAAAACACAAACGACACATAAAACAAGCATCGAATCACACAATATCAACTAGCTCCGAGAAAAATACGACCTGTGGCCCCTTTACTACACTTTCATATTTTGATTGCAAAAAGGGTTTCCAGCATTCATATACATTTAAATTTGAGACCCACATTCGTGACAGTCTATTTTGGGTCCGTCAAATTTTTGGCGCCGTTGCCGGGATGCAACTAGTTGATTTGTTTGATTTTGCTTGTGCACTTATTCATATCATTCTTGATTTATTTTTGTGCTTATTGTTATATCTGTTGATTTGATTCTATTTGTTTTATCTCTTTATCCACTTTTACTGCGATTTGTTTATTTTATGACCAGGTCTTCAGGTGGTGATTTAGAAGAATTTGACCCTGAGATTGAGGGACTTTCAGAGCTAGGAGGAGCAGGCATTCTTTCTGAGACTACAGATATCCCTCCTATTCAGACTATTTTCACTCACTCAGGCAGTGACATGGCAGACCACCAGAGAACTATGAAGGAGCTCGCAGCACCAGATGCTGCATTTCAGTACTCCAGCATAGCTTATCCAGAGCTGGGGAATTTTGAGCTCAGATCTGGACTTATCAATTTGCTGCCAAATTTCAGGGATTAACTGGAGAGGATCCAAACAGACACCTGCACGAATTCCATGTGTATGCTCTACTATGAAGCCTCAGGCATTTCTGAAGAAGAATCAAGCTGAGAGCTTTTCCCTTCACACTGACAGGAGCAGCAAAAGACTGGTTTTATTATCTACCTACAGGGCATGTGTCTAGTTGGATCGCTATGAAGAAGGCATTTTTGGAAAAGTATTTCCCAGCCTCCAGAACACTATAATCAGAAAAAGCATCTGTGGGATTCAGCAAGTGGTGGGTGAGACACTATATGATTACTGGGAAAGATTCAAAATTGTGTTCAAGTTGCCCTCAGCATCAGATCAGTGAGCAACTTTTGATTCAATATTTTATGAGGGATGCTGCAGATGGACAGAGTCATGATAGATGCTGCAGCTGGAGGGGCCCTAGTGACAAAACGCCAATGCAAGCTAGGGAGCTAATTTCTAATATGGCTGAGAATTCCCAGCAATTTGGAAGTAGAGCCTTGACCACCAGAGGAGTGGGTGAAGTTCAGGTAGTTCCTACTGATCAGAAAGAGATAAGGAATTCATTGGCAGAGATCACATCACTTATTAAGGAGTTGAAGGTTAATAATGCAAATCAAGGCTCAACTCTTCAGCAATCCACAATCAAGTCAAGTGATAAGTGTGTGTGGCATTTGCTCTAGTCAAGAGCACACCTCAGATTCATGCCCCACCCTCCAACAGGACGAGACAGTAGCAGCATTAGTAAGAGGACAATTTCCAGCAAGAAACAATCCTTATTCCTCTACTTACAACCCCGTTGGAGGAATCATCCAATTGAGGTACGGGAACGCTTTCTGCCAACAAGACCCTCAACCGCAGCCCTCACAGCAGCCTCTACAGAATTTCCAGCAGCCCCAGCAACTCAGATAATCAGCAAGTTTTCAGCCTTCAACCAAAATTTCAGCCTCCATTTCAGCCTAATTCCAACAAATCAGCAACAATTTCAGCCAATTCAGAATCGAACCTCAATTCCAGCAATATCAGCAAGGGCAGCAAGGTTTTCAATCATTTCCAGCTTTCCAAACTCAAAACCAACAAAATTTTCAGCCCTGACAGCCCTTAATCAGAATTTCCAGCCTACAATCAAGGGTTTCAAAATCAGAATTTTCAGCCTCATCACCGAATTTTCCACTTCAGAATCAGAACTTTCAAGGCTACAACTCCCAGCAAGGTTTCCAAGCATATCAGCCATTTAATCAGCCCTATCAACAACCCATCAGTCCTCCTATCAGCCCCAACAGCCATGTTTTCAACAAAATCAGCAAGCTCAACCATTTCAGCCGACTACTTCCTCATTTCAAGTCAGTCAAGGAGCTATGCTAACCAAGGAGCTATGGGAGCTCAAGTGGAGGAATGCGCAGCAACAACAAATGATGGAGATGATGCAACAAATGTTCCCAACATACAAAACCTTGAGAGGCAAATGGGTCAATTGGCTAGTGGGATCAATCAAAATCAAGCTCAAGGATCAAGTCAACTCCCTTCCCAAACTGTTCCTAATCCTAAAGGAAACGTGAGTGCTATTTATTTGAGGAGTGGGAAGGTCACTTCATCTCCAAAGAGTCCAAGAGCAGATTTTTCAGAAAACCGGACAGCAACTTCGATTCCAGCTCAGAACATGCATGAAACGACATCAAATTCAGCTGATTCCACCCCTAGCCCGTGACCAACCCCTTCCTCAAGTAACCCTCCAAATTTGGTGGAAAATGGAGAAGAAATCAGTGCCGAGACGCAAGGTATAGCAGCCAATACGAATGGGACAGCAGGGTAAAATTCAACCTCTCCACTTCCGGCCAAAGAAGATGATTTTAGGGTTCCTTTACCCTTTCCACAGCAAAAAACACATGCCAAAAGACAAGGGGAGAAGGAGAAGGGTAAGAAATTTAATGAACTAGTGGAGCTTTTCAGCAAAGTGGAGATCAATATACCTTTGTTGACCATGATCAAACAAATTCCAAAGTATGCTAAGTTTTTGAAGGATCATTGTGTTAACAAGAGGAAGCTTAAGGAAAATGAAATGGTCAGCATTGGGAAAAATGTTTCATCGCTCATCCATGCCCTACCTCAGAAATGTGAAGACCCTGGGATGTTTACTGTTTCTTGTGAGATAGGGAGCATTACATTCCATGATGCTATGCTTGATTTAGGAGCTTCCATAAATGTGATGCCCAGGTCAGTCTTTCAGATGCTTGGCATAGGCCCTTTACAGCCCACTGGCGTGGTGATACAGCTAGCAGACAGGAGCCAGACCCGCCCAGCAGGTATGATTGAGGATGTTTTGGTGAAGGTAAAGGAGCTAATATTTCTTGCAGATTTTTATATCTTGGATATGGAGGGAGATTATCTTGCACACCGTTCTCCACTTATTCTAGGCAGACCTTTTCTGAAGACGGCCAGAACAAAGATTTATGTATATGCCGGTACACTTTCCATGGAGATTGGAGATACGGTTATTCAGTTTAGCCTTTTCGATGCTATGAAGCATCCGAGAGAGGATCACTCCGTTATGAGCATGGACATTCTTGAGGAGTTAGTGCAGACAGAGTTAGAGGTTGAGGGATTTTTATCTGATTTTTCTGGAGGAGCTATTCATTCAGAGGAGGCTGAGAGAGTATTTACTGCTGAGACTGAGGAATTTTCAGATGCATTTACAGCTGGAGAGATTATTCTAGGTGTAGGGGATTGCACAGAGCCCCAAGGATCACCTATTTCTGTTGAGATTCAAAGTGTAGGGGATTGCACAGAGCCCCAAGGATCACTTGTACCAGTAGAGTGCTTAATAGAACTTGAACCTGATATGGACCCTATACTTGACCAGGAGGAAGCTATGGACACATCTATCATTGTGGAACCTCCAGGTATTTTTCAGCACGATCAGGTAAGTATTTCTTTTATTTTTTTGGAAACATCAAGAGAGGTACCAAAAGTTGATTTTATTGGCTGCGATACATTTCTTGATTTGTCATGTGTGGGAAATAATTGGGAAAATTTTATTGGAGTATCCAAAATAGATTTCATTGATTATGATAAGTGTCTTGATGCATCTTGGGTAGATATTCATTGTAAAAAATTCTTTGAAATGCCTAAACTTGATTTTATTGAATGTGATGCATTTTTGGATAAATTTTATGCAAAGATTGATATTATTTTATTTCCTTCGTACCCTGCATGCTTGAGAGGGGTATTACATTGTTTTGCAGGGTCCAGAAGACTGCTGGAGTGGGAGCTTCATCTGAACAGACTCAAACCTCCTGGAATGTGTCCCAAAAAGAATAAAGAGGGAGTAGATTTTACTTTAATTCAAAACACTCTACCTCTTAAATGGGTCTTTTATTTAAATAATCTTCGTCCACTTGAACAGGTTGCTGTTAAGTCCAAGTGTGGGGGAGCGATGCACAGTAAAGTTGAACAAATGAAAGAGGCTCTTTCGCACACCCTGACTCCTCCACTACCACGATGGAGGTTATTTCTTGACAGACTCCGACCGCCAGAGATAAATGGGAGTTTGATCTTTCTTGCCTTTTTCTTTATTGCATGTTTTCACTTTTGAAATGAGTTCTTGTTAATAAATAAGTGAGTAGAGTAACATGAATAAAAGTCATTGTAAATACCATGTCTTTTCTTTTAGCACTTCTTCTTGCATGATTAGGAATAAATGTATCCCTTTAGGTTATCTTTATGTCATTTTAGAGTCTTTTGAAAATAAATTAAATTTGGTTGTCAAAACTTAGGGTTTGAATTCATGGATGAAATCTTGGATGCTTGAGTACTACTTGGTTTAAGATTCTTAATTGAGACTTGAGATGAATTATTTTAGCCTAGTGAGAATTAGCCTTACTTTTGTGATACACATATGTTATTGTACTCTAGAACTTGCTTAGGTTCTTTCGAAACCATATTTCGTTGATTGGATCACATCTATGAAGACTAATCATATTGTTTCTTTTTTTCCATGATCATACTTGATACATACTCTTTTCAATTTGTCTTTTCTTATTCCTAATCTTAACCCCAATTTTTCTATGGATTTGTTGCTTGGGATGTTTTCATGATGCTACTTGCCCGAGACGGACAAAGATTTAAGTGTGGGGGAGTGATTAGTGTTTTGGAGAAGTTTTGTATCAAGAAGGCATTTTGATCCAAAAGAAAATTTTGTTGTAATGGAAGGATTGGAACAATTACATTTTTGAGTGAGTTTGGTGTCAAGAATGATGCAAGAGAGGTGGAAGCAATTGGAGATTGAGATTCTTCATTACATGTTGAAGACCCAAGTGGCACGCAAAGAAGATCTAAGGAGGTACATGTGCCAAGTTGAATTAAAACTGAGAAAGATTGAGCAAAGGCTGAGAAAGTTAAAGCTGGAAATTCGGAACTGCATTGCAATGGTGGAGGTCACAGCAGCTGATTTGAAGGACTCTTGTTGGAAGACTGAATTGAAGGCTGTAAGTTGACAGAAAATGAACACAAGCTAAGAGTATCAAAAGACTGCGGAAATGAATTGCAGCTGTATTAACTTGAACCCAGTGCAGAAATTCCATGCCAAGTGAATTCGGTTGAAGACTGAGCAAAGCTGAATAAAGTTGAAAAGAAGCTGAAAAATCTGAATTTGATGCAGCTGAACATAATCTGAATTAAGACTGAGAGAAATTGAGCAAAGGCTGAGAAAATCAAAAGATTGCAAAATTCTGCAGATCAAAAAATCCAAGTTAACTGCAAGTTCAGGAAATTAGTGCCAAGTAAATTTAGCTGAACCAAGGAGAATGTTTTGGAACTGCTTGCGGGTGTAGGATCGATGCACGTGAGAGGGGGGGGGGTGAATCACGTGCGTTTTTCAAAAAATCAAAGCGCTTTAAAAAGCGTGCACAGCGGAAACGAAAGAAACGAAAAAACAAACACACTAACACAGACGAGTTTTACTTCGTTCGGAGCCTTCGTCGACTCCTACTCGAAGGCCCAGGTCCCTCGGACCTTTCCGTTGGGCAATCCACTAATATTCTCTACCGGTAAGCACCGATAGAGTAAGCGAGTACAGAGGAATTGAAAGTGTGACAACCCCACACTTTCAAGCAATTAAATGCAATAAACTATATATATAAAAAAAAATTATCTTTTTACCGATGTCCGGAGTAGGTCGACTCTTTCGGGGCAGCAGGACGTCGTCGGCTCGAAGTGAAGTGTTTCCGGAGCAAGGCGCGAGCGTAGAAGAACTTGGAGACTTTGGAAGAAGTGTTGTATCAAGCCTTGGTCGAGGGCTCTATTTATAGCCCTGGGGGCGCCCGAAACGTCCGGGGCGCCCCCCTGCGTGGCTCCCGATCCGCAGCCCTCTCGGTCAAGCATTTGATCTCTTTATCTTCGGGATCAGCCTTGACCGGGGCGCCCGAAGCGCTCGGGGCGCCTCCCTTGACCGGTCAAAACCTCATCTCGTTGGCTTCGCGAGGGCGAGCTTCGGCAGCTGATTCTGCGTGGCACAGTGGGCGCCCGCGACACGCGGGGCGCCCGACATGCGGGGCGCCCGATATGCGCGGGGCGCCCTGAATAGCGCTGCTGTCGGGGCTTTTCTTGGTCTGCTGACTTGTTTGACTCTGGGGGGCGCCCGAAACATCCGGGGCGCCCAGCTCAGCTACTGCCTCACTCCTTTGAGGCTCTCTGAGCTGCAGATACACAGTCCTTCGGTCCTGCATCTAGGGTTAGTCCAAAACAGCAAATAAAGTGTTAGATTATACAGCCTGGGCTGTCTTGGTTCTGACTTTGGTTCTCCGAAATGGAGCCCTAGGTCGAACCGACGCCTACTGTTCCCTTGATGGGGAACGCGTCCTCACTGGTTCGCTCCTCCAGTGACTTACCTCACTTACCCTTTGTGCAGCTTTACTTAACTTCTTGACCCACCAGGACTTCCTGCCAAGGCTCAACCACCCTGGTCTTCCTGCCAAGTCTCAACCAACTTGGTCTTCAGCCAGTTGTCAGGTCCCACGAACCCAACTGGACTTTCCGCCAGGACTCAACCATCCTGGACTTCAGCCTGGTGTCTGGTCCTAAGTCTTTCAACCCTGCACACTTAGTAAAGAGGTTAAACACCAAAACCCTAACTTTAACCACTTTGTCATACATCAAAACCCGAGTTTGACCGTTAGTGCAAACTGCACCAACAATCTCCCCCTTTTTGATGTATTGACAACTCAGGTTAAAGTTAGAAAAAAATAGCAGATATGAACTTGCATAAACATGCAAACAATATAACACAAGCATAGGTAGGTAAATAAATGTGAAATAAGCATGCTGTTTGCAATTTTCTAACCCTTTTTACCCTACTCTCCCCCTTTGTCATTCATCAAAAAGAATATAAGCATAATAACTTTTAAGGGAGTAGAAATATAGGCTAAATGTTAGAAAAAAAACTAGTCTTAAATCTATTAACTTAGCTTTCAAAAAAATTTCTTTCAAAAATTTTTTTTTTTCTTCAAAACACATTATTATTTGACTTGACAAAACACATTTGAAAAAGTATTTTGACCTCAGCTCCCCCTGGACAAAGTAATGATTGTGGTCCCTTTTCATATATCTAACTCTAGTTACTGACTAACTATCTAGATGATAGTAGTGTTCACTGAGTTAGTCAAGTCAAGTAATAATGTCTAGCTCAGATTTTAGTGCAAGACTACTTGACTTGATTACTATAACGTAGGTATTTTACGCCCAGACTTACTGTGATGCACTGACTTAAGCATTCGGAAGTCCAGGTAGAGTCCTATGCATCTCACAACCGTTCTATGTTTTTGCAAACACAAACAAGTTAATCTTAATGTGTTTTGTGAGATGCGGCTACCTAAAACTATAGGTTCATGCAATTCTAGGGGTCAAGCTTAGGCTAAGTCTGCCAGTTTTGAAAATCAGATTTGAAAAGTCCGTGTTTAAGTTAAATTTTGAAAGATAATAAATTTTGAAAAACAAGTTTGAAAAATCCGTGTTTTTAAACTCATAAACTGAAAAAGTTAACTTAAGCTTATCAGGTCAGTCCTAGTCTATAACACATATTCCTATTAACCTTCTCAAGTTGCTAAATTCAGATTCAGGAAGTGGTTTGGTAAATATATCAGCTAGATTAGACTTAGATTCAACATGGTTAAGTTCAATTTCTCCTTTATTTACATGATCTCTGACAAAATGGTGTTTGATTTCTATATGTTTGGTCCTAGAGTGGTGGATTGGGTTTTTGGTTAAATTGATTGAACTTAGGTTATCTATAAAAATTTTGACTTTCTTAAAATCTAAGTTAAAATCTTTTAAGGTATGCATCATCCAGAGTAGTTGGGCTACACATTCACCCATTGCTATGTACTCAGCTTCAGTGGTGGATAAGGCAACACAATGTTGTTTTCTACTGAACCAACTAACTAGTGAGGGTCCTAGAAGTTGGCATCCACCACTGGTACTTTTTCTGTCTAACTTACAGCCAGCATAATCTGAGTCAGAAAATCCAATAAGTTCAAACTGGGCTGTTCTAGGGTACCAAATTCCTAAATTTTTTGTCCCTTTGAGATACCTAAATATCCTTTTAACTAGAGTTAGATGTGATTCTTTAGCACATGTTTGATACCTAGCACACATACTAACTGCAAAGAGAATATCAGGTCGACTTGCAGTTAGGTAAAGTAAGCTACCTATAGCACTTCTATAATACTTAAGGTCAACAGGTTTGCCATTTGTGTCACTATCTACAGTTTGATTGGTAGCCATAGGTGTCTTAATTTCTTTAGCACTATCCATTCCAAATTTTCTAAGTAATTCTTTAGTGTATTTTTGTTGATAGACAAAAGTACCCTCACTAGTCTGTTTTATTTGTAACCCTAAAAAGAAAGTTAATTGACCTACTAAACTCATTTCAAATTCATTTTTCATTACCGTTATAAAATCTTGTAAAAAGTTTGAGTTAGTTGAGCCAAATACTATATCATCTACATATACTTGAGCTATAAAAATATCAGTTTTTAGAGTTTTAACAAATAGTGTTGGGTCAATTTTGCCTTGGTTAAAGCCTTTAGATACTAAGTAGTTAGACAATTTTTCATACCAGGCCCTAGGGGCTTGCTTAAGTCCATATAAGGCTTTCTTAAGTCTAAAGACATAGTCAGGGTGTTCTAAGCTTTCAAAACCAGGAGGTTGACCTACATAAACCTCTTCTTTAATTAGGCCATTTAGGAAGGCTGACTTAACATCCATTTGATAAAGCTTAAATCCCTTATGGGCTGCATAACTTAAGAGCATTCTAATGGATTCAAGTCTGGCTACAGGGGCATAGGTTTCATCATAATCAAGACCTTCTACTTGGCTAAACCCCTTAGCTACTAGCCTAGCCTTATTCCTTACTGTTTCTCCTTGTTCGTTAAGTTTATTCCTAAAGACCCATTTAGTTTCAATAAATTTCTTGCCTTTAGGTAGGGGTACTAAGTCCCAGACTTGACTACGTTCAAATTGGGCTAACTCTTCCTGCATGGCTATGATCCAATCAGGGTCAAGTAAAGACTCTTCTATAGACTTGGGTTCAATTTTTGAAATCAAGGCAATTTGACTAAGGTTCCTAAAAGCTGATCTAGTCTGAACCCTTAGTTCTGGATCACCTAAGATTTGATTAGTTGGGTGGGCTGAGCTAACTCGTACAGTTCTGGGTTGGTTAGGTTCAGTATCAGGTGTGGGTTCAGTTAGATCATCGTTTTGGTCCTCAATTTGCCTTTCTTCAGGGTCAGTACTGGATCTAAGAAAGTCAATTGGTTGGTAGATGGTTTGATCAGAGTTATTTGAGTCAGATTTTTCATCAAATTTTACATTTGTAGTTTCTTCAATTTTTAGGGTAGTTTTGTTATAAACTCTATAGGCTCTACTGGTAAGGGAATAACCTACAAAGATACCTTCCTCAACCTTAGAAGTAAATTTACCTAAGTGTTCTCTAGTATTTAAGATATAGACTTTACATCCAAATACTTTAAGGTATTTAATGTTAGGTTGTTTGTTATAATAGATTTCAAAGGAGGTCTTTCCTAGGTTTTTAATTAGAGTTATTCTATTTTGTACATAACAAGCTGTACTAACAGCCTCAGCCCAAAGGTATTTAGGTAAGTTGTATTCATTGAGCATTGTTCTAGCTGCTTCTTGTAGTGTTCTATTTTTTCTTTCTACAACTCCATTTTGTTGAGGTGTTTTAGGGCAAGAGAATTCGTGATGGTAGCCTTTTTCTAGACAAAATTGATTAAATTTATGATTTTTGAATTCTCCGCCATTATCGCTCCTAAGTCTTTTGATTTTAACCCCCTTTTCATTTTCCGTTAATTTACAAAATTGAGTGAGTGTATCAAAAGTTTCATCTTTATTTTTTAAGAATTTTACCCAGGTAAATCTTGAATAGTCATCTATAATTACTAGGCAGTATAGGTTCCCATTAATTGATTTAACCCCATGTGAGTCAAATAGGTCTAGGTGAATTAATTCCAGAATTGACTTGGTTTGAGTTTGATTAGTTGGTTTGTGGGTTGACCTAGTTTGTTTTCCTTGTTGACAAGCATTACATAAGGTTGACTCAAGGTTAGATAACTTTGGTAGGCCTCTAACTAAACCATTTAGTTTAGGTAGTTTTCTGAAGTGAGTATGTGAAAGTCTCCTATGCCAGAGCCAAGTCTCATCCTTATGGGTTAAGAGGCAATTTTCTAAGGGACAGGTTAACTTAATTTCATAAATGTTATTGTGCCTAAGTCCTCTAAGTGTGATGTTTGGGTTGTCATTGTGTTTGATCAGACATTCATTGGATAGGAACCTAACCTTATAACCAGTGTCACACAATTGGCTAATGCTTAGTAAATTGAAGTTGAAATTTTCAACAAGTAATACATTTGTTATTATGAAATCAGACTCAAGTTCAATATTGCCTAGGCCAATTACCTTAAGTTTACCGTTGTTTCCAAAAGCAACGGTCCCTAGTCTTTTGTACTTGAGTTCTGTAAATTTGGTGGGATCCCCAGTCATGTGTCTGGAGCATCCACTGTCAATGATCCATTTGTTTTCCTACAGTTAAGTAAAAAGTTTTAGATTTAGGTTGAGTTTTTGAATTAAAAAAATTAAAGACGATTTAAAAACTTTAGTTTGAATTTTAAATTTGAGTTATGTTAATTTTGATTTTGAATTTTATTTTTATTTGAATTTGAATTTTGTTTGAATTTGAATTTGACTTTTAATTTTAATTTGAATTTTAATTTTTGAATTTGAATTTCAATTTGAATTTGAGTTTGAATTTGAATTTGAATTTTAATTTTTGAATTTTAATTTTTGAATTTGAATTTTTGAATTTGAATTTGAATTTTAATTTCAATTTGGTTATCCTTATTCATCTCACTCGGTCTAAGTCATCAATCAAGGGAGTCCTATGATTTTGTGAGATGATTTTGAGTTTGATTAGAAAAGTTAACTTGACCTTGTGTTAGATCCAAGTTTAACAAGTAGTAATTTAAAAGTACACTTCAATAATTGGCTTCCAGGCCATGGCGAGGCACAGTGGCCTTCTTTGGCCGAAGCCTTATTGGAGCAACAACCATTTTCTAGGCAAAGCCGCTTAAAGAAGTTGAACTTTTAACTTACTCATTGAAAACCTTGGTACTAAATAGTACAAGATTCAAATTAACTTTAAAGCTAATCCTAAGTGCCCACCTGGGCAGAGGCTGATTTTAAGGTGCCAACTAGTTTGGAGCCTCCCCCTAAATTGTAGACTGGGTGTCTAGGGTCAATGTAATAGATGTCCCTTTTTGGGACATAAAATTGATTCTGACCTACTTGCTTTGTTAGATAAGCTTTCGGGACCCACGCTTTTCGTTGATTTTTGCGGGGGTGGATAAAGGAGATAAAAGATCTTTGGTTCGATCTTGATTTATATCCTATCCCAGATTTGTTGTACATGCCCTTTTGTGATCCAAGAATAAGGTCAAGGTTCTTGGATCGGGTTGTGAAAGTTGCTAGTAGATCCTTAAGTTTTAGGACTTCACCCTTTAGGGTTGAGTTTTCAGTTTCAAGCTCAATTAATTTTTGATTTTGAGTTTGTTCAGTTAATGTTCTGGTATTAATTAATTGCTCCTTAAGGTCTTGATTTTCCTTAAGAAGCTGGTCATTTCTAGATTCAGATGCAAGCAATTTTTTATTCAAGACAGAAATAATTTTAAAGAACTTTTCATTTACTGAATCTAAATATACCTTAGTAGAGCCGTCTGAAAATAGTCCGATCTCTTGGCTCGACTCGTATTCGGAATCCTCGTCTTGATCCGAGTCCGATTCTGGTCCGGTTGCCATCAGTGCGAGGTAGCTTGCGTTCTTCGGTTGTTCATTGTCGGAATCGTCCGAGCTTTCATCCCACGTGGCTTGAAGAGCCTTCTTCTTTTTGTTCTTAGTGGGTTGGTCCTCTTTCTTGTAAGGGCATTCATGTTTGAAATGCCCTTTTCTGTTACAGCCGAAGCAGATCATTTTGCTTTTACCTTCAGTGCTGTAGGGCTTCATTACCTTTTGAATATCTTTCTTTGAAAATTTGTTCTTCCTTCTGGTGAACATTTTTCTTACCAAGTTCACCAGTTGTTCTTCTTCATCAGAGCCTGACTCATCTTCAGGTTCTTCTTGGACTTTTCTCTTTGATTTGGCTTCCTTTGGTGAACCTGCAAATAAAGCTAGCCCTTTCTCGACCTTGGCGTTAGTTTGCTCATGCAGCTCTAATTCACAAAATAGTTCATCCAGATTTATTTTTGAAAGGTTCCTAGAAATTTTATAGGCATCTATAATAGATGCCCATAGTGAGTTTCTAGGAAACGCATTTAACGCGTACCTTATGATGTCCCGGTTCTCCTGTTTGTGCCCGATCATGTGGAGTCCATTCAATATGTTCTTAATCCGGGCGTGGAGTTGACTTGCTGATTCTCCTTCCTGCATTTTGATGTTAAATAATTTATTCAATAATAGATCTCTCTTTGTTACCTTTGCATCAGAAGTGCCTTCATGTAATTCTGTTAATTTGTCCCATAGCTCCTTCGCCGAGTCGGTTGGTCCAATTCTGTTTAGCTCCTCTTTGGTAAGTCCGCACTGGAGGGTGTTCTGAGCTTTGAACTCGGTCTGAGCCTTTTTCTTCATCTCTGAGTTCCATCTGTCGGGCCTTAGTGGAGCATTATTTCCCTCATCCATTGGCGGTGTGTAGCCTGTTTGAACTGCAAACCACTGATCCATGTCGGTCTTCAGATAAACCTCCATCCTTCTCTTCCAGTAGGGAAAGTCTTCCCCATTAAAGAGGGGAGGGCGAGCAGTGCTATAGCCTTCACCTTGGGCCATCTGAAATAGACCACACAAAAACTTGTCCCAAGACTAGGTCTTGGATTAGTAGTGTGGTAGGAAGAGGAGAAGAGAGCGACTCGAAATGGTGTTGCACCAAATTCGAGTAAAATCAAACGAACGGAAAAATAATCCAAATCTAGGCAACAATACCTAATTTAGATTATGTGTAGCGAAAAACCAAAAATCGAAAAAAAACTGGATTTCCCCCGGCTCTTATGGTGGTTGCACCGATACAGAGCGTACCAGGCTCTGATACCACTTGTAGGATCGATGCACGTGAGAGGGGGGGTGAATCACGTGCGTTTTTCAAAAAATCAAAGCGCTTTAAAAAGCGTGCACAGCGGAAACGAAAGAAACGAAAAACAAACACACTAACACAGACGAGTTTTACTTCGTTCGGAGCCTTCGTCGACTCCTACTCGAAGGCCCAGGTCCCTCGGACCTTTCCGTTGGGCAATCCACTAATATTCTCTACCGGTAAGCACCGATAGAGTAAGCGAGTACAGAGGAATTGAAAGTGTGACAACCCCACACTTTCAAGCAATTAAATGCAATAAACTATATATATAAAAAATTATCTTTTTACCGACGTCCGGAGTAGGTCGACTCTTTCGGGGCAGCAGGACGTCGTCGGCTCGAAGTGAAGTGTTTCCGGAGCAAGGCGCGAGCGTAGAAGAACTTGGAGACTTTGGAAGAAGTGTTGTATCAAGCCTTGGTCGAGGGCTCTATTTATAGCCCTGGGGGCGCCCGAAACGTCCGGGGCGCCCCCCTGCGTGGCTCCCGATCCGCAGCCCTCTCGGTCAAGCATTTGATCTCTTTATCTTCGGGATCAGCCTTGACCGGGGCGCCCGAAGCGCTCGGGGCGCCTCCTTGACCGGTCAAAACCTCATCTCGTTGGCTTCGCGAGGGCGAGCTTCGGCAGCTGATTCTGCGTGGCACAGTGGGCGCCCGCGACACGCGGGGCGCCCGACATGCGGGGCGCCCGATATGCGCGGGGCGCCCTGAATAGCGCTGCTGTCGGGGCTTTTCTTGGTCTGCTGACTTGTTTGACTCTGGGGGGCGCCCGAAACATCCGGGGCGCCCAGCTCAGCTACTGCCTCACTCCTTTGAGGCTCTCTGAGCTGCAGATACACAGTCCTTCGGTCCTGCATCCAGGGTTAGTCCAAAACAGCAAATAAAGTGTTAGATTATACAGCCTGGGCTGTCTTGGTTCTGACTTTGGTTCTCCGAAATGGAGCCCTAGGTCGAACCGACGCCTACTGTTCCCTTGATGGGGAACACGTCCTCACTGGTTCGCTCGCCAGTGACTTACCTCACTTACCCTTTGTGCAGCTTTACTTAACTTCTTGACCCACCAGGACTTCCTGCCAAGGCTCAACCACCCTGGTCTTCCTGCCAAGTCTCAACCAACTTGGTCTTCAGCCAGTTGTCAGGTCCCACGAACCCAACTGGACTTTCCGCCAGGACTCAACCATCCTGGACTTCAGCCTGGTGTCTGGTCCTAAGTCTTTCAACCCTGCACACTTAGTAAAGAGGTTAAACACCAAAAACCCTAACTTTAACCACTTTGTCATACATCAAAACCCGAGTTTGACCGTTAGTGCAAACTGCACCAACAGCGGGCAGATCACAAACAAGTTCAGGAATTCTGTGCCAAGGTGGAGCCCAAGCAAGGTGTCAAGAATGAAATCTGAATACAATTGCAGCTAAAAAGAAAATTCAGAAGGTTATGAGGTTGTTGGAAGGATGAACTGAAGCTGAGAAAAAGCTGAGAAGAAGAAGCAAAAACTGAACTGCAATTGAAGCTAAAAAACAAGGGCAGAAATCTGTGCCAAGCTCAAGTGTGCAGAAATTGGTCAACTTGAAGCTGAAATTGATTTTCGTGGGCTGTGAATCAGGGAACAAGTTCAGAATTGCATTAAAGAGTGTTGAGAACACCAAATGCTGACCAAATCTGAAAGAAATTCGGATGCTAGAAGCTACTGATCAGAAACAGAATTTGAAAGGGCTGAGTTGAAGATGATATCTGATAGAAATTTGAGCATATAAGGCCTGAAATGTAGCTGTATAATCTGAAGACAATCTGAATTGAATTTTGGATCTGAAGTTGAAGGTGCACATTCAATTTCGGATCTAAGAAGAACCAATGGATGCTAGAAGGCTGAAGAGAATAGAAAGGAAAGGCAGTGGCTTGGTTGAAATTCGACTTATGAGCAGAAATTAATTTTGAGTGGAACACTTGAGGTTTCCACTATCATTTGAAGCAAGTACTACTTGATGCTAAGTGCTTGAAGAAAGTAGAGAATGGAAATGGATGCCATGGAGCTGGAACTCGAAACAAACAGTGAGAACTGATTTAATTCAGAAATGTTCAAGGCAAGAATAATTGTAGAAATTACAGCTCACAAGTTTCAGCTATTAAGACAGCCTTGTACCAACTTGCAACCAAATTTGAGTTTTTGAGGCTATAAATCAAAGCAGTAGGTATAGGAATGTATCTGAAATTGTTTGGCACCTCCACTACTGATCAAAGGAGAAAGAAATGTAGTTGATTGGATTTTTCAGATCAAGAACAGAAAAAGGAAGAAGGATGCAGTGGGCTGAATTCGAAACAGCTGGGATCAACCTTTCCATCTCTATTTGATGCTAACTGCCAACCAAAAAAATGCAGGAGTTTGCAAGGTCTGAGATTGAAATCATGGAGCTAGAATCTGATGCAGGAAATGCAAGAAAAATTCGAAACAATTACTGATCTGAATAGAAAGTGAAGAGGCTGAAATTGAACTTGTTGAGCAGAATTTTGAGTGGAATTCTTTAAGTGATAAACTACTTCTAGATGCCAACTGATATGAAGAAATTAGAGTTCTGCAAGATCTGAAAGGCTCCATTAGGAGATTAAGAGCAGGAAACAAAAAGAGAAGAAAAACAGTTTGAAAAAAAAAGAGAAAAGAGCAAAAATAAAGATGGCACACAATTGAAAATTTGGCATTATAAAATCATGGAATGTTTTTCTCATCCGGATTTAAGTTTATTTCAGTTCATTTCTGACCTTGCTAGAGAGAAAGGAAAAGAGGAAAAAATCAGGAAAGACGATGGAGAAATAAATTTGGCATGCAAGGTGGAAGTTGGCACATTGAGATTAATAGGGTTTTATTCATCCAAGTCGAAGTCATTGTTCAAGATTAACTCCACCACACTGTTTGATATCACTAGAGGACTGACAAGAGGGGCAAAGCACATTGAAAACATACTTGAGCACTCGAGTCTTCCACTTTATCAAATTTTCCATTTTCCTTGATTTTTGCTCCATTTCTTACTATTTCTATGTCTTTCATTTATTTTTGTAGATGTGAATCCTAATCATGATTAATGGTGGAGATTAGATAATAAGCAAGCCTATGGTAGTGCAAGAAGCATGTGTGTTTGAGTGAGCTCCACTTCCACCATCGACTTAGAACTTAAGGAGAGAGCCACCAAAATTTTCCTTGAAAGGCTAGTGAGTTGAATTCATCTCAATGACTCATGATGGATGAAAAGGCTAAGTTGTTGATTTAAGGACAAGATATTAGTCCATAGAGTTCAGATTTATTGAGAATTGACAACCTTAGGTAATTTCTTTTCATTTGCTTCTAATTATGCTTAAGAAATCTAGGGGATACCTACTTAGTGTTTTCGCGAGACGCTCAAGCTTAAGTGTGGGGGAGTTGATAAATACCATTTTGTTGATTATTTGAGTTGCTAAAATCCATGTTTGACCTATGTTTTTATTGCTTAATTATGAAATTGTCCTAGGTTTTAGAACTTACTCTTATTTTGGACTTATTTGCAAATTTACACTTATTTGGATTAATTGGCCACTAAATTTTTGATCTATTTTTGTAGGCATGAAAGGTTCATGGATCTACGGCATATTGGGTCAAACTTGAGTTAGAAGTGACCCGGATCGAGTTTTCAAGATTAGGATTAAATCTCGGCCGTCCGATTCAAGAGCGGCTAGATCTGAGCCATCCGGGACCATCTGAAGCAATCTGAGCTAGGGCTAGGGTTGATCAAGCACCCTGATCAAGATCTGAAGGTTTCATTCCAATCAGAGCTAAATCAACCGTTGGATCAAGCTCGGAGGGCTCTAGATCGTCCATTCAAAGATTAGGGTGATCTGGACCATCTGTTGCACATCTGGAGGATCCGAGCTACCATGAAGCAGATCCTGACCCCAGATCGTCATCATCAAAGTTTGGCTCCAATCAGAACAAGATCAGCCATTGGATTTCCTCAAATCAATCTGGGCCGTCCGTGCTTAAGTATTTAATCCAAAATTCTGCGCAGCTTCCTCTTCATCGAATCTTCGCTGTTCTTCGCCATTTTTCCATAGTTCTTCATCGCTTTTGAAAATTTTTCTTCCAAGAAGGCGTGACCACCTCAACTTCCATTCCAGATCAAGAATTGAGTCTTTTGGTGATCGTTCCTTGAAGAATTCAGCTCCAATTGCGCCGGAACAGGGATTGTTTGAGGGTTTCGGCAATTCCTCAGTCCGACCACTTTCTTCTCATCCACAATCCATTCCCAAGCGTCTGAGCCACTTGTAGGGGTTCTCAGGTGAGCTTAGATGATTCTCTAATCATCATCGCAGCTCCACCAGTTGAGATGGAGTGGATCGGATTGTAAATTCCAGCCAAGCGTAGATTTGAGAAGAATCGACTTCAGAAATGATTTTCCACTGATTTGCTGAGCCTAGGGGTTCGAAGCCAGCTCTTGCTTGACGACCAAGAAGTTCTTGAGCTGAGGAAGGGTTGAGGAGTAGCTTAGATAATTAAGTTCATTGTGTTCTAGCTGTAATTTAAGTTCTGCGCAACTCTGTTCTAGATTTTCAGTTTTATCAGCTGCCTTAGTTTGTGTTTCTGAATTGTTTGGATTCATTAGGTTTTTAATCTTCGAGTTCAGTAATTTAGGAACTTGTTTAGTGATCAATTGAGTTAAATTTCAGTTCACTTTTGTTTAGTTTGCTGCGTGCCAAATTGTGTTGCTGCGTGCCAAGCTAAACTGCTGCGTATCAGAATTTTCAATCCCATTTCACTAGATTCGGTTAAGTAATTGCTAGTTATGTTTCTTTGTGCCTAGATTAGTTACTTGTAATCAGTTTGCATTAGCTAGCTCAGCCTTTAATCTATTGCGGAAAAAATCTGTAGCTAATCCTTTCAATTTTGCATCTGAAATTTCAGCCATTTGGTTTCTGAATTTGTGCTTTTCAAGTTCTGATTTCAGTTTCAATTCCTCAACTTAGTCTTGCTTAGTTCTTTCTTAATACCCTTGTTTCCCAATTGAACCACTCAGCTTAAACAATTGAGCTGAAGATTTACTTATTTCACAATTTGGAGAAAGTGTTTGGCACAAAGAGTCTTCCCTTGCGTGCCAATTGATTTGCACCTTTTTGCAATCCGAATTTAACTTGTTTTTGTGGCATATGATTGTGTTCGAAATTAATAAGTTTGCATTCACTCATTTCTGAATTTTGTTGGCAGTGATTGGCTTCCAAAAACACTTTTGCTAGTTGAGTTGCATTTGTTTGTTTGAGTTCTAATTTCGCATGCTATTAATTGTGTTAAGCTTGTTTATTTCCGAAAACTCCCATCACTGCCTTTACTTCATTGCTTAGCATTTCTTTTGTTTTGTTGAAATCAGAAATCAGTTTCCAAAAATTTGGTAAGTGCTTGATTAGGTTTCCATTAGGTTGAGTACTAAGTGTCATCTCTTTATTTAGTTCCATTGTAATTTTTCCTTCATTTTCATTTCATTTTTATTCTCAATTGCAATCCAAATCCAATTACTTATTTGAAACTCAAAAACACAAACGACACATAAACACAAGCATCGAATCACACAATATCAACTAGCTCCAAGAAAAATACGACCTATGGCCCCTTTACTACACTTTCATATTTTTGATTGCAAAAAGGGTTTCCAGCATTCATATACATTTAAATTTGAGACCCACATTCGTGACAGTCTATTTTGGGTCCGTCAAATTTTTGGCGCCGTTGCCGGGGATGCAACTAGTTGATTTGTTTGATTTTCGCTTGTGCACTTATTCCATATCATTCTTGATTTATTTTTGTGCTTATTGTTATATCTGTTGATTTGATTCTATTTGTTTTATCTCTTTATCCACTTTTACTGCGATTTGTTTTATTTTATGACCAGGTCTTCAGGTGGTGATTTAGAAGAATTTGACCCTGAGATTGAGTGGACTTTCAGAGCTAGGAGGAGCCAGGGCATTCTTTCTGAGACTACAGATATCCCTCCTATTCAGACTATTTTCACTCACTCAGGCAGTGACATGGCAGACCACCAGAGAACTATGAAGGAGCTTGCAGCACCAGATGCTGCCTTTCAGTACTCCAGCATAGCTTATCCAGAGCTAGCTGGTAATTTTAAGCTCAGATCTGGACTCATCAATTTATTGCCAAAATTTCAGGGATTAACTGGAGAGGATCCAAACAGACACCTGCACGAATTCATGTTGTATGCTCTACTATGAAGCCTCAGGGCATTTCTGAAGAAGATATTAAGCTGAGAGCTTTTCCCTTCACATTGACAGGAGCAGTAAAAGACTGGTTTTATTATCTACCTACAGGGCATGTGTCTAGTTGGATCGCTATGAAGAAGACATTTTTGGAAAAGTATTTCCCATCCTCCAGAACAGCTATAATCAGAAAAAGCATCTGTGGAATTCAGCAAGTGGTGGGCGAGACACTATATGATTACTGGGAAAGATTCAATAAATTGTGTTCAAGTTGCCCTCAGCATCAGATCTGTGAGCAACTTTTGATTCAATATTTTTATGAGGGACTGCTGTAGATGGACAGAGTTATGATAGATGCTGCAGCTGGAGGGGCCCTAGTGAACAAAACGCCAATGCAAGCTAGGGAGGTAATTTCTAATATGGCTGAGAATTCCCAGCAATTTGGAAGTAGAGCCATGACCACCAGAGGAGTGGGTGAAGTTCAGGTAGTTCCTACTGATCAGAAAGAGATAAGGAATTCCTTGGCAGAGATCACATCACTTATTAAGGAGTTGAAGGTTAATAATGCAAATCAAGGCTCAACTCTTTCAGCAATTCCACAATCAAGTCAAGTGATAAGTGTGTGTGGCATTTGCTCTAGTCAAGAGCACACCTCAGATTCATGCCCCACCCTCCAACAGGACAAGACAGTAGCAGCATTGGTAAGAGGACAATTTCCAGCAAGAAACAATCCTTACTCCTCTACTTACAACCCCGGTTGGAGGAATCATCCAAATATGAGGTACGGGAACGCTTTCTGCCAACAAGACCCTCAACCGCAGCCCTCACAGCAGCCTCTACAGAATTTCCAGCAGCCCCAGCAATGTCAGAATAATCAGCAAGTTTATCAGCCTTTGAACCAAAATTTTTAGCCTCCATTTCAGCCTAATTTCCAACAAACTCAGCAACAATTTCAACAATTCGAACCTCAATTCCAGCAATATCAGCAAGGGCAGCAAGGTTTTCAATCATTTCCAGCTTTCCAAACTCAAAACCAACAAAATTTTCAGCCCTGACAGCCCTTTAATCAGAATTTCCAGCCTTACAATCAAGGGTTTCAAAATCAGAATTTTCAGACCTCATCACCGAATTTTCCACTTCAGAATCAGAACTTTCAAGGCTACAACTCCCAGCAAGGTTTCCAAGCATATCAGCCATTTAATCAGCCCTATCAACAGCCCATTCAGTCCTCCTATCAGCCACAACAGCCATGTTTTCAACAAAATCAGCAAGCTCAACCATTTCAGCCGGCTACATCCTCATTTCGAGGTCAGTCAAGGAGCTATGCTAACCAAGGGAGCTATGGGAGCTCAAGTGGAGGAAATGCGCAGCAACAACAAATGATGGAGATGATGCAACAAATGTTTCCCACCATACAAAACCTTGAGAGGCAAATGGCTCAATTGGCTAGTGGGATCAATCAAAATCAAGCTCAAGGATCAAGTCAACTCCCTTCCCAAACTGTTCCTAATCCTAAAGGAAACGTAAGTGCTATTTATTTGAGGAGTGGGAAGGTCACTTCATCTCCAAAGAGTCCAAGAGCAGATTTTTCAGAAAACCGGACAGCAACTTCGATTCCAGCTCAGAACATGCATGAAAAGACTTCAAATTCAGCTGATTCCACCCCTAGCCCGTGCCCAAACCCTTCCTCAATTAACCCTCCAAATTTAGTGAAAAACGAAGAAGAAATCAATGCCGAGACGCAAGGTACAGCAGCCAATACGCATGGGACAGCAGGGCAGAATTCAGCCTCTCCACTTCCGGCCAAAGAAGATGATTTTAGGGTTCCTTTACCCTTTCCACAGCAAAGAACACATGCCAAAAGACAAGGGGAGAAGGAGAAGGGTAAGGAATTTAATGAACTAGTGGAGCTTTTCAGCAAAGTGGAGATCAATATACCTTTGTTGATCATGATCAAACAAATTCTAAAGTATGCTAAGTTTTTGAAGGATCTTTGTGTTAACAAGAGGAAGCTTAAAGAAAATGAATTGGTCAGCATTGGGAAAAATGTTTCATCGCTCATCCATGCCCTACCTCAGAAATGTGAAGACCCTGGGATGTTTACTGTTTCTTGTGAGATAGGGAGCACTACATTCCATGATGCTATGCTTGATTTAGTAGCTTCCATAAATGTGATGCCCAGGTCAGTCTTTCAGATGCTTCGCATAGGCCCTTTACAGCCCACTGGCGTGGTGATACAGCTAGCAGACAGGAGCCAGACCCGCCCAGCAGGTATGATTGAGGATGTTTTGGTGAAGGTAAAGGAGCTAATATTTCCTGCAGATTTTTATATCTTGGATATGGAGGGAGATTATCTTGCACACCGTTCTCCACTTATTCTAGGCAGACCTTTTCTGAAGACGGCCAGAACAAAGATTTATGTATATGCCAGTACACTTTCCATGGAGATTGGAGATACGGTTATTCCGTTTAGCCTTTTCGATGCTATGAAGCATCCGAGAGAGGATCACTCCGTTATGAGCATGGACAGTCTTAAGGAGCTGGAGCAGATAGAGTTAGAGGTTGAGGGATTTTTATCTGATTTTTCTGGAGGAGCTATTCATTCAGAGGAGGCTGAGAGAGTATTTACTGCTGAGACTGAGGAATTTTCAGATGCATTTACAGATGGAGAGATTATTCTAGGTGTAGGGGATTGCACAGAGCCCCAAGGATCACCTATTTNTGCAACAAACACATGAAGGCGATGCTTAGCAGATATGGGGTGGCACATAAAGTTTCTACATCCTATCATCCCCAAACAAATGGACAGGCTGAGATTTCAAACAGAGAGATCAAATCCATCTTAGAGAAGACAGTTGGGCCCACTAGAAAAGACTGGAGCAAGAGGCTAGATGACGCACTCTGGGCCTACAGAACAGCATACAAGACACCGATTGGCATGTCACCCTACCGCTTGGTTTATGGTAAGGCTTGTCACCTCCCCGTGGAGATAGAGCACAAGGCATATTGGGCGGTGAAAGCTTACAATTTCGATGCTACCAAGGCGGGGGAAGAGAGAAAATTGCAACTCCAAGAACTTGAAGAAATTCGGCTAGAAGCATTTGAAAATTCAAGGATCTACAAGGAGAAGACCAAGAACTTCCATGACAAGCATATTGTGAAGAAAGATTTTCAAATTGGTGACAAGGTGTTATTGTACAAATCAAGGCTCAAATTGATAAAAGGTAAATTAAGGTCAAGGTGGGATGGTCCATTTATTGTAACCAATATTTTTCCCTATGGTGTTGTGGAAATTCAAGATGCATCTAACGGTTTTATTTGGAAAGTTAATGGCCACCGGCTCAAAAGGTATTTTGAAGAGCTAAAGGAGCTAGAGGTGGATGGGTTGGACATGAACGAAGCTATCTACCCAACTTAAGGGGGGTTCACTTTCTCTACCTTTACATTTCATTGTACATATCATTTTTCATGGTTCTAGGAATAAATTCTTTCTCTTTTTGGAGTAAGTAGTTGATAATAAATTCTTAGGATACATACCATGAATAAATAGACTTTGTAAATACCATATTTTTTGTTTTAGCACTTTTTCTTGCATGATTAGGAATAAATGTATCCCTCTAGGTTAACTTATTGTCATTTTAGAGTCTTTTGGAAATAAATTAAATTTGATTGTCAAAACTTAGGATTTAAGCTCATGGATGAAATCTTGGATATTTGAGTACTACTTGGCTTTAGTTTCTTAATTGAGGACTTGAGATGAATTATTTTTGCCTAGTGAGAATTAGCCTTATATCTGTGATACACATATGTTATTGTACTCTAGAACTTGCTTAGGTTTTTTCAAAACCATATTTCGTTGATTGGATCACATCTATGAAGACTAATCATATTGTTTCCCTTTTTCCATGTTATTCTTAGCAATGATCATACTTGATACATACTCTTTTCAATTTGTCTTTCCTTATTCCTACTCTTAACCCCAATTATCCATGGATTTGTTTGCTTGGGACGTTTTCTTTATGCTACTTGCCCGAGACGGACAAAGATTTAAGTGTGGGGGAGTGATTAGTGTTTTGGAAAAGTTTTGTATCAAGAAGGCATTTAGATCCAAAGAAAAATCAAAGAAAAAAAAATTTTTTTTGCAATGGAAGGATGGAAACAATTACAATTTGAGTGAGTTTGAATTCCAAGAAGGAGTGGTTGAGTGTGGAAGCAATTGAGGCATTTAGAATTCTCATCCCTCTTTGAAGACCCACACGGAAAAAAAAAGAGAAGACAAAATCTGCAATGAAGAAAGGAAATGCCACACAAATGATGAAAACTTGTGAAGCTGGATTTAGCTGGTTGTTTTGACAGTAATTGAATGGCAAGGCCCAACCATCAAAAATTCTGAAAGGTAGCAAGGTTGTAAACATGGCTGACATATGGTCGAATTCTGGAAGGAGATGAGAAGCAACTGAAATGAGTATTGAGCACATGAAATGGAACAAGAGTTAGGAATCTGAATACTTTGATTTGAAGTGAGCTGAAATGATACAAGCTGAACTGTTTTGAATTGAAACTAATGCAAGGTTACTGCCAAATGCTAGCATCTGAACTGCAGCTAAAAACAAGCTGAAGACAATCCGAATTGAGGGCTGTAAAAGCTGATTTGAAGCAGTAAAAATCTGTGCCAAGTGAGAAAATTGTGCCAAAGTTCAAATAGAGTTCATGTTTATGAACCTTACACATGTGGAAATGCAAATCTGAAGTGGGTAATCCACTGCCGATCAAAACATGAAAAGAATCAGAGAATATGTTTGGAATTTCAGATCAAAACATAGAAACAAACAATTTTTGTTGTTGCAGTGAAGTGCTATGGCCGGAACTCAATTGGAAAGGCAGTGGCTGAAATTCTCTACTAAGATGGGATGCTAATTGCTTGAGAAATCAGAGCATTACAATAAGTCTGCCGTGGAACAAGAATCTGAAGCTTGAAGGCAAAATTTTGCAGGGGCAGTAAGGTGGAAATGCAGCTATGGGCAGAAAAGAAGAGATGAGATTGAAGCAGAAAATACAGAGAATTCTGTGCCAAAAGGAAAATCTGTGAAGCTGATATGATTAGAAATGACTTGGATTAGAACTTGAACTGAATGGCAACTAATATGAATTGAATTTGGCTGAGTTGAAGCTGACCAAATCTGATCAGGGCAGAAGATTTGTGCCAAAAACAGAGGAGAAAAAAAAAATTCTGGGCAGTGCAGGAATTGAAGTGCAAATGAATTGAGTTGAAATTAATGTGGCTGCTGCAAGGGATGCTGAAAAGGACTCAAAACAAACCCACTCGAAGCCCAAGAGGTTTTGGAGAGCAGCAAGTTGATACTTAAGCTGAAAATTCAGTTATGAAAGGAGGAAAACCAGTAGAAATGCTATGAAGGCAGTTTGTACCAACTTGCAACCTAATTTGAGTTTTTGAGGCTATAAATCAAGGCAGTAGGTATAGGAATGTATCTGAAATTGTTAGGCACCTCCACTGCTGATCAAAGGAGAAAGAAATGTGGTTGATTGGATGTTTCAGATCAAGAACAGAAAAAGAAAGAAGGATGCAGTGGGCAGAATTCGAAACAGCTGGGATCAACCTTTCCATCTCTATTTGATGCTAACTGCCAACCAAAAAAATGCAGGAGTTTGCAAGGTCTGAGATTGAAGCCGTGGATGCTAGAATCTGATGCAAGAAAATGCAAGAAAAATTCGAAACAATTGCTGATCAGAATAGAAAGTAAAGAGGCTGAAATTGAACTTGTTGAGCAGAATTTTGAGTGGAATTCTTTAAGTGCTCAACTACTTCTAGATGCCAACTGATATGAAGAAATTAGAGTTTTGCAAGATCTGAAAGGCTCCATTAGAAGATTAAGAGTAGGAAACAAAAAGAGAAGAAAAACAGTTTGAAAAAAAAAAAGAGAAAAGAGCAAAAACAAAGATGGCACACAATTGAAAACTTGACACTATAAAATCATTGAATGTTTTTCTCATCCGGATTTAATTTTTATTTCATTTCATTTCTGACCTTGCTAGAGAGAAAGGAAAAGAGGAAAAATCAGGAAAGAAGATGGAGAAAGAAATTTGTCACGCAAGGTGGAAGTTGGCACATTGAGATCAATAGGGTTTTATTCATCCAAGTCGAAGTCATTGTTCAAGATTAACTCCACCACATTTTTGATATCACTAGAGGACTGATAAGAGGGGCAAAGCACATTGGAAACATACTTGAGCACTCAAGTCTTCCACTTTATCATTTTTCCATTTTCTTGGCTTTTACTCCATTTCTTACCATTTTCCATGTTTTCACTTGTTTTTGTAGATATGAATCCTAATCATGATTAATGGTGGAGACTAGATAATAAGCAAGCCTATGGTAGTGCAAGAAGCATGTGTGTTTGAGTGAGCTCCACATCCATCATCAACTTAGAACTTAGGAGAGAGCCACCCAAAATTTTCCTTGAAAGGCTAGTGATTTAACTTCATCTCAATGAATCATGATGGATGAAAAGGCTAAATTGTTGATTTAAGGACGAGATACTAATCCACAGAGCTTAGATTTTTGAGAATTGACAACCTTAGGTAATTTCTTTTCATTTGCTTCTAATTATGCTTAAGAAAGCCTAAGGGATACATACTTAGTGTTTTCGCGAGACGCTCAAGGTTAAGTATGGGGGAGTTGATAGATACCATTTTGTTGATTATTTTAATTGCTAAAATCCATGTTTGACCTATGTTTTTACTGCTTAATTGTGAAATTGCCCTAGGTTTTAGAACTTACTCTTATTTTGGACTTAATTGCAAATTTGCATTAAATTGGATTATTTGGCCACTAAATTTTTGATCTATTTTTATAGGCATCAAAGGTTCAAGGACTTAGGGCATATTGGGTCAAACTCGAGTCGGAAGTGACCCGGATCGAGTTATCAAGATTAGGATTAAATCCGGGCCATCCGATTCAAAAGCGGCTAGATCTGAGCCATCCGGGACATCTGAAGCAATCCGAGCTAGGGTTAAGGTTAATCAAGCACTCTGATCATGATCTGAAAGTTTCATCCCAATCAGAGCTAAATCAACCGTTGGATCAAGCTCGGAGGGCTCTAGATCGTCCATTTAAAGACTAAGTTGATCTGGACCATCCGTTGCACATCTGGAGGATCCAAGATACCACGAGGCAGATCCTGACCCCAGATCATCATCATCAAAGTTTGGCTCAAATCAGAGCAAGATCAGCCGTTGGATTTCCTCAAATCAATCTGGACCGTCCAATGCCAAATACTTAAGCAAATTCTGCGCAGCTTCTTCCCTTCGTCGCTTCTTCGTCGTTTTCCAAAGTTCTTCATCGCTTTTGCAAATTTTTCTTCCAAGAAGGCGTGACCACCTCAACTTCCATCCCAGATCAAGAATTGAGTCTTTGGTGATCGTTCCTTGAAGAATTCAGCTCCATTTGCACCGGAACAGGGATTGTTTGAGGGTTTCGGCAATTCCTCAGTTCGACCACTTTCTTCTCATCCACAATCCATCTCCAAGCATCTGAGCCACTTGTAGGGGTTCTCAGGTGAGCTTAGACGATTCTCTAATCATCATCACAGTTCCACCAGTTGAGATGGAGTGGATCGGATTGTAAATTCTAGCCAAGCGCAGATTTGAGCAGAATGGACTTCAGAAATGATTTTCCACTGATTTGCTGAGCCTAGGGGTTCGAAGCCAGCTCTTGCTTGACGACCAAGAAGTTCTTGAGCTGAGGAAGGGTTGAGGAGTAGTTTAGCTAGCTAATTTCATGTTTCGTAGCTGTAATTTGATTTTTGCACTTGTTCTGTTTCTGCATTTTCGTACCAGCAACTTAGTTCCAAGTTTCTGAATTGTTTAGCTTAATTAGGATTTAAATCTTCAAGTTAAGTAGTTTATGAACTTGTTTAGGTGACAATCAAATTCAATTTCAGCTAGTTTGCAATTCCATTTCTTGCGTGCCAAATATCAGCTAGCGTGCCAAGTTATTACTGAAATTTTCAATTTGTTCTTGCTTTCTGAATTTGTGTTTCTGCATTTTAGATTTCATAACTTCGAAAGGACTTTGTTTGGTGAATCATTGTTCCAGATCTCCTACTTATTGCATTTATTTCGCATTTGTGTTGTGGATGAATTTCTGCACATGCTTATTTTGCAATTTCAGTTTCGAATCTGCCTTTCCTTTCTTGCTTCAGTTTATGTCTGATGGATAGTTACTTCTGAATCAGTAGGTTTATTACTCCTTAAGCTAGTTTAGAGCAGTGTTCCTAGTTAGTCAATCTTGAATTTGCATCAAATTAGTGTTCCATTTCAAATCTGCTAAATTGCTGAATTTCTGCTTTTCTATTTTCGTTTTCGATTTGTGTCTAAAGTGAGTTGTTTGATCTGAAATTCTGCATCCATTCCTGCAAGGTTCTTCATTGGAAGTTTGCTTTTCAAATTGCATTTGATCAGCTGCAATCCCGAACTGTTAGACTCAATTTTCGGCACAAGAATTCAGCCTTGGCACAACAGTTCCATCTTGCGTGCCAAGTTGTTGGAGCATTAATTTGCATCAAATTTTCACTAGTTTTTTTTGGTGTAGGACTGCTTTTTGAAGTCTATTGATATCACCTTTAGAATCCCTGAATTTTGTTTGCATTAGTTAGCTTCCAAAATTTGTAGTTAGTTTGAGTTAATATTGTTCCTTGTTTAATTTCCAACTTCCACAGTTAGCACTTGTTTTAAGCTTAATCTGCCTACTGAAAACTCCATTCACTGCCTCTTATTCATTGCTTAGCATTTCTTTTGTGTTTGAAATCAGAAAACAGTTGCCAAAAATTTTGTATGTGCTTTGATTAGGTTTTCCATTAGTTGAGTTGTTTGTTACCATCCTTTTGTGTAGTTTATTAGCTAAGTCTTCTATTTTCATTGCAATTTCATTTTCGATTGCATCCCAAAACCAAATTTATTTATTTGAAACCCAAAAACACAAATGACACATAAACCAAGCTCGAATCAAACACAAGAACTAGCTCCGAGAAAAATACGACCTGTGGCCCCTTTGCTACATTTTCAGATTTTGACTATAAAAAGGGTTTCCAGCATCTTTTTATAAATATTAAATTCTGACGGATCCACATTTCGTGACAATTTAATCCAGTATTTCGGGTCCGTCACTGCTCATGCAAAAAGGCTTCTCATCTTCCTCTCTCTTCAATCACTATATTCTGTAAAGAGGAAGACAACACCGCTGTATAGGTTTCTCCACCTGAAGGAGATTTTTCTTAGTGGAGGTGGAGTACGTGCGTGGATCCTTGGATTAGTCACCCATTTGGGTGGATACCAAGTAAATTCTGATTGTTAGCATTGTTTTTATTGTCCTTTGCATATTATTGTTTCCGCTGCGCTAACAATTCTGTAGAGAATTCGACGAAGTGCTATTCACCCCCCCCCTCTAGCACGCTATTCGATCTATCAAATCCCACGTGTTAGTGTTGTGTTTTCACTTTATCTTTTATTTCACTGCTACTAACAACTCTGATATTAAGCGAACGATCAACGAAGTTCCAAAGAAAATTTACGATTCGATATTCACCCCCCCCCCCCTATAACACCCGAAATTTATTCAGCATTTTTCCAAAACAAAAAGAAACTAAAAAAAAATCTTGAAAGGGGTCGGAGCCAAGGCTTGAACCCGCGACCTTGTGTTTAGCATTAGGTTAGGTTTCCATTAGGTGGTGGTAAGTGTTGGGGCAATCTATGGTTCGGAGTGACCATGTGTTTTGATGTTTGGGCAAAGGGTTTAAATTAGGTTCACTCTTGTGTTTGATATGTATATTTAAGTGTGCAGTTTTATAGGATACACATGGACTTAGCTGGACGGCTTCGGGTCCGGTGAAGGATGGTGTGAGGAGACAAGCCGTGGGCTTGTATGCATCCGAGGGACCATGGAAAAAATAAGGACGATGAGCCGAGGGAAGAAAACTTCGAGGCATACATGATGGATGACATGGGGAGACGAGCCGTGGGCTTGCATGCATCCAAGGGACGAGAGCCAAAGTCGAAGAAGGCTTGAAGGCAACAAGTCGAGGCTGCTGGATGAAGAGTCAGCTAAGTCGTGAGGGTTCGAGTGCTGAGGGAATTATACTCGGGAAATTCTATGGTTCAAGTACTGAGAGCATTGTACTCGGGAAGGGAATCCTTCAGTTTAGGGGTGGACCAGTCGACTAATGCTTGATCAATCGACTGATGAAGTACCCAGGAAGATCATTCGACTGATCCTTGGATCAGTCGGCTGATGGCACATGGAATTCGAACGTTGGGCTATAACGTTCGAATCCAAGTGGGACTAGTCGACTGGTGCTTGGACCAGTCGACTGGTAACGGTCTTCTCAGCAAAGAGCTTAGTTTTGCTTGAGACTTCTTCACGAAATAAGCTTGGTTAGAGCTTATTAGCAGTCTTTTAGTGCTCAGGTATTGTCGAGGGTTTGTGGCGAGGTTTCTCCACCCACAAGGAGCAACAAGAGCTAGCCGGAGGTCTTCCGAGGACTCATCCACCGACGGATCGGGATCGTCCACCTTACCGACAGCCGTAGAGTAGGAGCTTTATCTCCGAACCATGTAAACGGTTTGTGTTAGCATTGGTTTTAATTTATAATTTAAGTTTCCACTTGCGCGTGCTAACACTTGTAGGAAGAAACCACGAATCCAAGTGGGTGATGGCTATTCACCCCCTCTAGTCATACGTCAAGGTCCTAATAAGTGGTATCAGAACGAGGTCGCTCGTCTACGGACTAACCGTCGAGAGAGCAAAAAGCTAGAGAACGATGGATTAAGAAGTTCCGCTTTGATGGGATATTCGGATCCCACCTCTATACGATCGAGATGACTTCGATTATTAGAGGAAGCGGTTGGAGACGTGGTTCCAAATGGATTGGGACCATTGGACCACATTGGAGGTTTCATTTGAAGCTCCAATGGACAAGAAGGGAAAACTCCTTTGACCTCGGTATTGGACCAAGGATCCAACGGAGGAAGCAGAGGCAGATAATGAGGTAACTAGAATTGTATTAAATTTATTACCTCCATATATTGTGTCAAATGTAGGGGAATACAAGAATGCTTATGAGCTATGGAGAAAGGAGCATTACATGAAAATTTGACACAAAGACAAAGAGAGGAGGAGCCCAAGGAAAAGGGGTCATTGGTCCAAGAGAAGGAGGAGGACCAATCGGAAGTTGAATCAAGTTCAACATCCGAAGAGAAGGAAGTGGAATTGTCCACATCCTCAAGTGAGAAAGAAATAGAAGAAGTCTCCACGTCAAGGATTGAGGGGGAGGAAAGACTATCCTCAATGCCGGAGCAAGAAGAAGTCTCCACCTCCATCAAAGCAAAGTCAAAGGATTACATAATTTGCTTTGGGTGCAATCATAAGGGACACTACAAGGACAAGTGTCCATTGGGTAAGAAAAAGGAGGTAAACCCTAAACCCAAGTCAATTTCTTCGAAAACTAACATGGGTTGTAGGGAAAAGAAGGAGAAGAAGCATATAATTTGCATCACATGTGGTGAGCATGGATACTACCACACCAAGTGCCCAAAGAAAGGAGAAATCAAGAAATTGGGGTATTTTAAGGAATTGGAAATGAAGTGGAGCTCAAGTCAAGGGGAAGCTTCAAAGGTAAAAGGGAAGGTAATTCCTTATTTGAAAATAAATTCAATTTCCAATTCTTATATGCTTGTTGAGAATAGTCATGGATTTAGGTATAATGATAGACATAGGATGAACAAGGTAGATAATTCTAGGAAATCATTACCCAAGGCTAGACCAAGAAAGACCCAAACTACCATGCCTAAAGAAAGGAAGGTGGTTAACGATCAAGGCACAAATCCCAAGAAGGGGAGACATATGCCTAGAAAGGTGGGTAGGTCTAAGAATGTCCAAGGTGGACATGTTGACTCTAGGGTTAGAGCTCTAGAGTTGGAAAATCAAGTCTTGAGGGCAAGACTTGAAGAAATGAATAGAGTCCTAGGTAGGGTCATTATTGGACCTAGGGGACTTGACATGTGCTTGGGTGTTCAAAAACCCAAAAATGTCAAATTGGGTGCATCCAAGGCAAATGGAAGAAAATATGCTAGGGTAGCATATAATTATGCCAAGGATGGAAGATTAAGGAATGATAAGGGAAAGCCATTTCAAGGGAAGAAGAAGAACTTAACCAAGGACAAGGGGTCCAAAGTTGAGAAAGTTAAGGTTGTAGGCCAAGAGTCACCGGAGGTACACCGGTGTGGCCTAGTGTTTGTTAAGTCATCTAGGGAGGTGACTCAGGCTAAGAGCTCAAGGGGGAGCTCTAGGAGTCAAGTTGGGACCCATGGTCTATGGATCCCGGGAGGATTTCTCTCGGAAGTCTAGATGGGTCATGGTGTGTGCCAAAGGAGTTGGAGACTGATTTGGAGTCTCAATCCTAGGGATTTGACACATTGGGTTTAAGTTTCATGCATAAAAATATGACATTATGGTCATATTGCATGGAAGTTGATTTTTGACTTATAGATGCCATGTAAATTAATGCTAGTGATGCATTGTGGTTTGGTATGAGCAGAGACATCAAGAGGAGGTTAAAACTAGGACTTTAGGTCAAGGTTCAATTGAACCGTTCAGATAGTTTTGGGTTTCGTGTCAATCTTGGGATTGGTGATAGATACATGTTTTAATGTATTTTTTCCAAGTAGACACAGGTACCACAAACCTCTCCACAAAATTTGAGAATTTTTGGAGATTTATGGAATTTTTAGTGCATTTCTAAAATTGGGTTAGAAATGCTGAAAATAGGATTTTCAAGGTACCAGTCGATTGGTTCAGGGGGCAGTCGACTGGTAACAGCGCTATCGGGGAGAGAATAGCTATTGTATCATTTTTCGATAGGGATCAATCAACTGGTAACTAACCCAGTCGACTGATAAATGCTGAAACTATTTTTCAGTAATCGAAAAGTGTCGTAATAATGTAAAACAAGTGTATAATCTTATGGGGGGTTTAATAAACTGTGTTTATGATCGTTAGAAGTTAAAGGATCTAATAAAAGAGAAATTATTGAAGTCCTTTTGATGTGTGGCAAAGGGGGAAAAGTATTGGGTTTAAGTGGGAAACCAAACATGCCTTTGCAAGAAATCCTTAATGATAAAAGAAAATTTTAAAATTAAAATTTTCAAAAGTAAGGTGAAGGGGGAGCTTAGGTAAAGGGGGAGCATTATTGCTCATGTTTGGTGGCAAAGGGGGAACCTTGATGAGGTTCTTCAAAAGTCTTTGTAAGTCAAATATAGGGCGAGTCTTGGAGAGGTTTTTGTGGGATCGTTTAGAATCGATAGAGGGGGGAGGGTGAATATCGATAAAATCTTTTTCGGAAATAAATAGAGTAATTATGCAGCGGAAAAATTCAAACAACGCTAACACGTTTTTCTTTTACTTGGTTCGGAGTCTAGATCGGCTCCTACTCCAAGGCCCACAGTCCTTGACCGTTTACGTTGGGCAATTCTATATTTCGCAAAAAGAATTACAGATTTGAAGTACACAAATACATAATTTTAATATAAGCATGTAAATTAAGTATACTGATGACCGGAGAATGATTCGAAGATCGGAGCCGTGGGTCGTCGTTTGGCGCTTGAGACTTGAGCACGGAGCATTTGGAGTAGAGCGCTTGAACGTTTTCATTGGAAGCAATTGTGTTTGGAAGCAAGGGGGTGAACCCCTTTATATACAGGCTTCTTGGGCGCCTGTGTTGAAGGGGGCGCCTGACACGTGGCCTCTCTGCGCGAATCCTCATCCGCAGACTTGGCCAGCGCTTATCCCTTCAACTGGGGCACCTTGGAAGACTGGGGTGCTTGTATGATCACGGGCACCTCATTGCTGACGTGGAGGCTTTGGTTCTAGACTGCTGGAAAAAGGCCCTTCTTGGGCGCTTGTCACCATACAGGCGCCTGTATGATCAGGCGCCTGACTCCATTCAGGCGCCTGGGAAGCAATGAACTTTAGCCTTTGTTCCTGCAACCATGGTTAGTTCCAAAACACAAACAATATATAAGTTAAGTCCAGAAAACAGCCTGAGTTGTCTTAGTTCTGACTTTGGGCTTCCATAATGGAACCCTAGGTCGAACCGACGCCTAATATTCCCTTCTACGGGGAACGCATCCTCGCCTACTCCTCTCAAGAGAATTTACCTTTTTGCCAACTGGCTCCTCCGGTTGGACTTTTGCCCAATCATCTGAATCAGGTCTTCATGCCCAGTCCGCGACCAGGACTTATTGCCCAACCCTCAGTCAGATCTTCGGTGCCCAGCCCTCGGCCAGGACTTATTGCCCAATTCCTTGAATCAGGACTTCTTGCATAGTTTACCTAGGACTTTTCCTACGCACTTAAACAACTTCATTAGATCACGAGATAACCTTAACTTATGAACCCTTTGCTATTATCAAAACTCAGGTTCGATCTTGGTGCTTCCGGCACCAACAATCTCCCCTTTTTTGATTTATGACAACCAGGTTCAAAAAGTTAAGTTCATAGCATATATAACAAACATGTTTATTCTAAGAAAATTACTTTTCGAAAAATATTTACTAAGCTCACCCTGAAATGTAGACTCTCCCCCTGAAGCTTTCAATGATATGCAGTTTTTCAAAAAAAAAACTAAGTGCACAAATTTTGACCAAGTATTTTTTGCAAAAAAAAAACATATGCACGCTTACCAAGATTTTTCACTTAAAAAAATTATGCACTTCAAAATCTTTTTGCATAAAACATTTTACACTTAGAAAAATGTTTTGTAAAAATTTGCACTTTTAAAAAATTTGCATTTTGAAATTTTGCACTTAGAAAATTTTTGCACTTAGAAATATTTACACATAGAAAATTTTGCACTTAGAAAATTTTTGCACTTAGAAAATTTTGCACTTAGAAAAATCCCGCACTTAAAAGTCATTTAAAAAAATGTTGCACCTAGAAAAAAAATTTTTACACATAGAAAAATTCTGCAACACTTGAAAATCTTTTTGCATTTAGAAAAATATTTTGTATTAAGAAAAATTTTGTGAACTTGAAAAAAGATTTTGTACTTAGAAAAATTTTGTGGACTTGGAAAAATATTTTGAAAAAAAATTTGTGATTGAATGTTTTAATGCACTTAACTTGAAAATTTAACTTGGTTTTTCAAAAAAAACTAAGAATAATTCTTTTCTTTTTCTCTCCCCCTTTACCATATATCAAAAAACTGCTTGAAAAACTAATTGCAAATCAGAGACAATTTTTAACAAAATCTAAATGCATATTGAACCAATTCTAGTGAGCCCAAGCAAAAAAAAATCAAACCAACTAAATTGAACTCGTTCGGGTCCTGCCTAACCTTGTTAGCTACTTACTAACTGTTATATATACAACAGCTTTCACTAGGGTTAGTCAAGTTAAATTATCTGATCAAGTTAGATTTTCTAAGCTTGAACACATAGCTTGATTGTTGTTCAATTGTATTTATCGCCCCAACTACTCTAGATGCACTGACTTAAAGCATCTTGAGTCAGGGCATAGACCTAAGCATCTCAATCCAGTCTAGGTTATCAATCAATGTGTCCTAAGGTGCTTGTGAGATGCTAGCTTCTAGATCTATAGGTGCATGCAATTCTAGGGTTAAAGCCTAGGCTAAATCCATTTGCGTTAAAAACCCCTAGTTTTAAATCAAAGTTGGAAAAGAATTTTAAAATTCAAGAAAAAATAATTTTTCGAAAGATATGAAATACTAGTTTTTGAAAAATATTGAAAACATAAAAAATATAAGAAAAATTAGAACTGTCTTATTCTACTAAGCACAACTCTAACTGCTTTCTTAGTAAGCTAAACTCAGACTTGTTGATGCAGTCTAGCCCTGATTGTTGTTTTGATGTTGACACCGATTTTAGTTTAGGTGGATAATTATTGATTATGATTAAGTCCTGATCGGGGATCAGGCATGGTATGGAAAATCCTAGCTTGGAGGGCAGGTGTTGGAAAATCCTAACCTGGAGGGTTAGGTGTTGAAAATCCTAGCTTGGAGGGCTAGGTGTGTGAAAAGTCCTAATTCGGAAGAGGTGAGTGAAAAGGCCTAGCTTGGAGGGCTAGGTGAAAAGTCCTAACTTGGAGGGTTAGGTGCAAATTCCCAACTTGGAGATTTAGGTGAAAAAGTCCTGGCTTGGAGGGTCAGGTCCTAGCTTGGAGGGCTAGGTTTGGAAAAGTCCTAATCCGGAAGAGTTGGGTGAAAAGTCCTAGCTTGGAGGGCTAGGTGAAAAGTCCTAGCTCGGAGGGCTAGGTGAAAAGTCCTAACTTGGAGGGTTAGGTGTAAATTCCCAACTTGGAGGGTTAGGTGAAAAATCCTTAGCTTGGAGGGCTAAGGTGGTTGGAGCCCCTGGATCGGTCTGGTGACCGATCAGAGAGTTGGCACGGTGCTCCTTCGTGGATCGGTCTGGTGACCGATCCAGCGATGACTAATCGGTCTGGTGACCGATCAGGGAGTATGCGTTTCACCCATTGCTTGGCTCTTGATCGGTCTGGTAACCGATCAGGGAGCAAACAGTGAGGTTGAGTTCCCTTGCTGATCTACTCCTGATCAGTCTGGTGACCGATCAGGATCACTGTGCAGATCGTTCTGGAGAACGATCCAGTGTCGCGGGTTCCTCTCTATGATCAATCAGGACGGAGCCTGATCGATCTGGACCCAGCCTAATCGGTCTGGTGACTAATCAGGATGTTTCCTGATCAGTCAGGTGATCGATTAGGAGGTCTGGACTGCGAAGCTCAGAAATTGCCCGATAAAAGGGTGGATCGGTCGGGTGATCGATCCACAACCTGGGATCGGTCTGGTGATCGATCCAGGTGAGTCCCAAAGAAATCGTGATTTCTAATTGACCGTTGGGGACCGATCAGGATGGAGCCTGATCGGTCTGGACCCAGCATGATCGGTCTGGTGACCGATCAGGAGGTTCTCCGATAGGTCCGGTGATCGATCACCTTAATTCAAATTGCACTGTCAAACGCTCTGATCGCGCCTAACCGTATCCGATTCTCTGCTGCTTACATCTGATACTTGATTTACTATGTGATATGCTGCTCTAACACTCTGATTGAGCTGCAGGTGACAGGGGAGGATTCAAACACTCAAAGAGAAGTCAATGGAGGCTTTCCTTGGAGCAGGTTTGTCCGTTTTCCATCTCAGGTTGCAACGGCCGGAGCTGCAGACTGGAGCTGCTGACTGGAGCTTGCCTGAGGGGAGCTCAGGAAGTCCAGGAAGGGCTCAGTGGTAGCTGGCGTTGGCAGGGAAGCAGCTGAAGGCTGCAGGAGATGCTGTCACCTGGTGCTGAGTGGAGAAACAAAAGGGTGGAAGAAGGGTTCGTAGAAGCAGAAGTTGTGTTCTAGTCTTTGCGAACGAAGTTCTTGCTGCGCCTTGTGTTCTCCACATCTAGCTTGTGCGTTCTGAAGTTTCATCACCTTGAGCAAGCTACTGCAAAGCAATCATCCATTACTTGAGCGCCTGAAGGAGAGAACAAGAGGCTTGGAGTCCGACAGCGGGAAGACACGAGGAAGGGTTTCTTGCGTGAGATCGCCGCTAGGTGGAGCTCAGGAAAGCTTGTTGTGTTCTTGTCCTTGCTAAGTGTTTGAGTAAGATCCTTCTTGTTGTTTCTTTGTGCTTAAACTTAAATCTATGATTGAAACGCTGTGGAGAGGTTTCTCCACCGAGAAGGAGGTTGCTTTCTATCCGGTGATAACCGGGGCTTTATCTGCCGACGATCAAGGGATCGCCCACCTTAAGGGCACGCCTAGGAGTAGGGGCAAGTTAACCCCGAACCTTGTAAACCCTCCTTGTTAGCGATCTTGCTAGTGTGTCGACTTTGCTTTCGTTTTCGGTTTTCTGCTTACTCTGTGATTATTTCTTCCGCTGTGCTACTGATAAGTTTGAGTGCAGAAATTCGATTTGTGCCAAAGGTCTAAGTGATTGGCTATATTCACCCCCCCTCTCTAGCCATCCGGGTTCCAACAAGTGATATCAGAGCTTGGGGCTCTGTTCACGGCTTAACATCCGAGAGTTATCAACAAGATGGCGTTGAGAGAAGGATTTTCCACCACCCGACCTCCTTTCTTTGATGGCGTTGATTTTCAATATTGGAGATCAAAGATGGAATATTATTTGAAGATGGATATCCACACTTGGTTCGCCGTGAAGGAAGGCTTCACCCCTCCGAAGGATGATGAAGGCAAAGAACTTGAGTCGTGGAGATGGACTGCCGAACAAACTCGAAAGAGTGAAGCCGACGCCAAGGCGGTTGTCACTCTACAATGCGGCATGAACAAAGACCAATTCATCAAGGTTGGTCCTTTCACAAGTGCAAAGGACTTGTGGAACAAACTCATTGAGCTTCACGAGGGCACCCGAGACTCAAGAATCGCAATGAGGGATTTGTTCCTCAATCAACTCCAAAATCTCTCCATGAAGGAGAATGGAACGGTAAGTGAGCTCCATAGCCGGTTCAAGGAAGTCCTCAATGGGCTTCATTCGATTGATGAATAGGTCGAGAATCGCGACCTTGTGAGGTATGTCTTGAAAGCCTTTCCAAGGAATGCTTTGTGATCAATCATGGTGGATACCTACAATGTTTCCAAGGATCTATCCATTGTAAAGTTAGATGATTTATTTTGTGAGATGGAATTGCATGAAATGGCTAACAAAGACCCCAAGGAGAAGGGGATTGCCTTAGTTGCAGGGGACCGATCCAACAAGAAGACGAAGGAGAAGAAGAAGGAGAAGGAGGTCTCTTCGTCTTCATCCTCTTCCGAATCCGAGTCCGATTCCGAAGAAGATGGCATCGGCTCCTCATCCTCCGAGATGGCAAACTTTGTGAGAAGGATGATGAGAAGGGATCGACGCTTCAAGAGTAGAGGTAACTCTAGTGAAGCTAAACTTGATAAGACTAATGCCTCTTGCTTTGAGTGTGGTAGGAAAGGGCACTTCAAGAATGAGTGTTCAAAACTAAAGAAGAAGGAGGAGAAATCCAAAAAGAAAGAAGAAAAATTCAAGAAGAAGAAGAAGGCCTTGAAGGCCACTTGGGATGAGTCATCCTCTAGCTCATCCGATGAAGAGAAGGAGGAGAAGAGCACAAGGCATGTGGCACTCATGGCTCTAGGAGAGGAAAGCTGTGATGAATCTTCAAGTTCCTCAAACGCGGCTTCATCATCTTCAGATGATGAAGAGCTAACTTCTCCCGAACTTGAAAAGTGTTATAGAGCAATTGCATGTTTAACTAGTATGCTTAAGAAGTCAAAAAATAAAGTTAAAGCATTGCAATTAGAAATCAATCAATTGAAGTTAACTAGGGATGATAACATTGATGGTTTGCATGTTGAATTGTTAGAAGATAAGATTAAGTCATTGAAGCTTGAGGTTGATAAATTGAAATCCTCTAAGGTTGAGGATGTAAATGATTTGTATGATGACTTGCTAGTAGAAGAGAACAAATCATTAAAGAGTGAAGTTGAGAGACTCAAGAATATTCTTGAGAAGTTCTCAACTAGCTCTAAAACCCTAGACATGATCTTGAATGCCCAAAGGGCGGTCTACAATAGGGTCGGTATTGGTTATCGACCCAAAGAACCCTCATTCGTGTCTTTGATGTCTAGGACTGATATGAGACAATCTAGGACACCCAAGGTTCAAAAGAAAGTTGTCAAGGCATGGGTGCCTAAGTCATGTTTAGTTGATGCTTTAGGTCCCAAGGTTTGGGTACCTAAAACTTCTATTTTTTGAATTGTGTAGGTTATGATTGAAGGGGAGCATCTATCAACTTGGTTCGGTGATAGTGGATTCTCCAAACACATGACCGGGGATAGATCATTGTTTACCACACTTCACAAGAAAAGTAGAGGTAATGTTTCATTTGGTAACAATGGTAGTCTTAAGGTCATAGGAATAGGAGACATTCAAATATCCGAATGTCTTAGAATTTCAAATGTCCTTCTAGTCAAGGGGATGAAATTTATGTTGGATCGAGAAAACCGATAGAGGGGGGGTGAATATCGGAAATCGTTAGGACTTTCGTAAAGAGCACGTACGCAGCGGAAATAAAAACAATCACAGCACAAAGACAGTCGATTTACTTGGTTCGGAGCCTGTGTCGACTCCTACTCCAAGGCCCACGGTCGTTGACCGTTTACTTTGGGCAATTCTATATTTGGCGCAAAAACAGTTTACAAATATCGAATACAGAGTAAGTGCAGTAAACTTTAACAGTTAAGAAAAGACGCTCTTCATTTACCGATGTCCGATTGTAGGTTGACTTTTTGGAGCAGCGAGACGTCGTCGGCTCGAGTTGGGCAGTTTCTGAAGCAAGGCGCGAGCGTAGAAGAGCTTTGAGGTGTTGAAAGAACTGATGCGTTGAAGCCTTGGTCGAGGGGCCTTTATATAGGGCCTGGCGGTGCCCGGGACGTCGGGGGCGCCCCCACGTGGCCTTTGATCCGTCAAAGTCTCGGTCGCGTCTGATCCTCTGGATCCGCTTTGACCGGGGCGCCCGGATTGACCGGGTCAAACTTTATCCGCCTTGGCTTCGAGGGGTTCTGGTTCGAGGTACGCGCATGGGGGCGCCCGGGACGCTGGGGGCGCCCGGGAGCAGCGCGGGCGCCCGGGAGCACGAGGGCGCCTGGCCCAGCAGCTATTCGAGCCCTTTTCTCTTTACTTGTTTTGTATGCCCCTTGGGGGCGCCCGGGACACTCCGGGCGCCCTACTCAGCTACCACCTCATTCCTTTGAGGCTATCTGAGCTGCAGACACTCGTTCCTTTGGTCCTGCATCTAGGGTTAGTCCAAAACACAACAATGCATTAAGTGGTTAGATTATACAGCCTTAGCTGTCTTGGTTCTGACTTTGGTCTCCAAAATGGAGCCCTAGGTCGAACCGACGCCTACTATTCCCTCGACGGGGAACGCGTCCTCACCTACTCCTCTCGGGAGAATTTACCTGATGCCAACCGCTCCTTTGGTTGGACTTTTGCCTGACGGTTCTTTGTCAGGTCTTGTAAACCGGCAGTCCTTCGCCAGTTGCCTAGCAGTCCTTCGCTAGGGCTTCAGTCCCAGGCTGTCCTTTGCCTGGAGCCTAGCAATCCTTCGCTAGGGCTTGATACTGGAAGTCCTTCGCCAGTTGCCTAGCAATCCTTCGCTAGGGCTTTCTTTCCTGGCATTCCTTTGCCAGTGCCTAGCAGTCCTTCGCTAGGGCTTTTCCTGCACACTAGATTAACTTGTTAGAAAACAAGAAAGACTTAACTTTTGACCTATGTTGCCATTATCAAAACACAGGTTTGACTTAGGTGCATTCTGCGCCAACAATTTAATCTCCTAAGTGTGAGTCAATTGTGTGACACGGGTTACACAATTGATTTCCAACCAAGTCAATATCTAGTTAGACAACATGACACCTTGGACACGGTACTAGTAGGAACAAGAGTAGACAATATTTATCAAGTCTCATTTAAAAGTGCTACTAATGTTTCTGCTAAGTGTTTCATGTCAAAAGAAGAAGAGTCCACCCTTTGGCACCGGAGGCTAGCACATGTGAACATGAAGAATATCCGAAAGTTGGCCAACAAGGGATTAGTTCGTGGCTTACCAAGCATCAAGCATGAGAAAGATAAACTTTGTGATGCATGTCAAATGGGTAAGCAAACAAAATCTGCACATAAAGGTAAAAGCACTGTAAGTACTTCTACTGCATTAGATTTACTTCACATGGATCTATTTGGTTGTAGTACTATCATATCATTGAATGGAAATAGATATTGCTTTGTGATCATTGATGATTACACTAGATATACATTGACTTACTTTTTAAAATATAAGGACCAAACCTTAGATGTTTTCATTTCTTTTTGTAGAAGAGTTGAAAATGAGAAATCATTAACTATTAAGACAATAAGGAGTGATTCAAAAGAGGTAACCACTCCCATGGCCACAAACACAAGACTAGACAATGATGAGAGTGGTAAACCCGTTGATTTGACTCAATATCGAAGCATGATAGGTAGTTTGCTATACCTCACAACTAGTCGACCGGATATTCTTTTTGCTGTGGGTATGTGCGCTAGGTACCAAGTTTGTGCCAAGGAATCTCACTTAATCGCTGTTAAGCGAATTTTGAGATATCTCAAAGGCACAATAGGAGTTGGTCTTTGGTACCCCCGTACCGAATCATTTGATTTAATTGGCTATACGGATTCTGACTACGCTGGATGTAAGTTGGACCGGAAGAGCACAAGTGGGGGTTGCCAATTCTTAGGTTCGTCTTTAGTAAGTTGGTCAAGTCGGAAGCAACATTGTGTTGCTCTCTCCACGACCGAGGTAGAATATATTGCTATGTGAGAGAGCGTATCACAATTGTTGTGAATGATACATACTTTAGAGGACTATGGATTGAGTTACAAGGGTGTGCAAGTGTTATGTGACAACATTAGTACAATTAACCTAACCAAGAATCCAGTCCATCATTCTAGGACCAAACATATTGAGGTGCGTCACCACTTCATTAGGGATCATGTAGCTAGGGGAGATATTGTACTCTCGCATGTAGAGTCCAAATCAAACCTAGCTGACATTTTCACTAAACCACTCCCCAAAAATGAATTTAGTTTCCTAAGACGGGAGTTGGGAATGTGTCACGCTTCATGAATTTCAAAATGCATTCAAAACCCTCTATGACTACTTCAAAATTGTTGGGAAACAATTGGGCAACTTTGGGGACATCTCACACAAACTATAAGGTTTAACAAAACGTTTTTGTTTGCTAGATATGGGGTGAGATGTTAGGATCAACTAAATTTCTCAAAATGTCAATGCATCCCTTGAGAAATTAAGTTGACGAGATAATAATCACTTCAGTGACCAAGTGTGGGGAAAACCAATACATAACACATGTGTATTTGGCTCAATGATCATACTTGGACATTCCAATCAAGGCAACTTGATTGGAAACTTGAATTTGGAACAAAACTTGACTGAATTTGCTTGAATGATTGTTGATTGAGTTTGACTCCACTTGGGTGGAGCAAAGTGATTGTTGAACCTATAAGGACCTTCGATCCTTGTTTAGGGATCAATTTTAGTCATGAGATCGTGTCCAAGCTCGATAAACTTCATCAGATCTCGTTGGAAAGATTCAGAAAATCTGAAACTGAATGTTTCAGATCGTATCAGGGAGTATCAGGAACCCTGATCGGTCACCGGACCGATCAGGCATAAGGCTGATCGGTCCCCGGACCGATCTAGCTCCACCCTGTAACGATCGGTCCCCGGACCGATCAGAGGGGCATTAGTGACTTTACGAAATTCTGATCAACCTTACTGAGCCAGCCTGGATCGGTCCCCAGACTGATCTGGCACCCTATGGTGATCGATCCACAGACCGATCAGGGGGTTCACAGTAAGCCTCCCGAGCTACTGATCATGTCCTGATCGATCAGCCGACCGGTCAGGAGCGAGCCTGATCAGTCACCCGACCGATCAGGCCCGGTTCAGTCCGATCAAGCCATCACCTGATCGGTCTGGGTGCTAACAGATCGAACGGTGATCCGTTCCATAGCATTAAATTACGATTGGTGGACCGATCCACCAACCGATTAACTTCGCGAAAACCCTCTCATTGCCGAACCCTAGCGCCGAAACCTCCCACTTGCACCTCTTCATCCTGAGCGAGAGTGTTCCTGCGTCTCCCTCTTTCTCGTGCGTGCGAGTTCTTGCCAAGGTCTCTACGGGCGTTTCCCTGTTCTCTGCAAGTTCTCCACTTGCTCCAAGTTTTCTGCGTCTCTGTCTTGCGCCGAGAGCTTCTCCTGCGCAAGTTCATCTTCCAATTTTTGCGATCCTTTCAAACTAACTACAATGACACCAAAGTGAGTTTTTGATTTAATTTCCTTTATGACTCTGTTCATGGATTATATGTATATGAAGCTAATCATGTTTTGGTGTTTGTCCTTGGTTTTGTGCCGTGATCCTTGTTTTGGCTGTGACTTTTGGCCGTGACCCTCTTGATCAAATGTGTTATCTTACATTAACTGATTGGGTCATGATTTACCTCTTGTCTTTCGATCAATTCTTAATCTTGTGTCATGATTAACTTGATTCGAACTCGTGTCATGATCAAATCTGTCTTCATGATTTCTTCAAATCTATAGAAAGTCTTCTAAGGGTAAAGAAGTTGCTGAGGGCAGTTCAAGGGGGAAAACCCCTTCTGCATCTGCGCCCTCCAGAAGGCCTCAGCCCTCTTCTAGCTCCCGATTCCCAAATGCGGCCTGTGAACAGGCCTTCCAGTCAAGGACCTTCAAATTACTATCCTGCCGGTCCATAGATATCCCTTTTCTGACTGAACATTGTCCGTCGATCATGGACATAGTCATGTTTTACAACCTGTGCTTTCTTCTTTCCTTGGAACGGACCATCAATTACGACCTAGTTTCAGAGTTCTATAACAATCTTCAGTAGGGACCTCAAGGAGGCTTCGAGTTCACCACTCGAGTCGCCAAGAGGAACCTAGACTTTTCTTATGAGATTTTGGTAGAGTATCTGGGTGGTTGACGATCACCAAATCTGTATTCGATCTACCCTGAGCTTCCTGATCCTTTATTGGCACCTTTTTCAGATGTTACCCCCGACTCCATCTATCAGCATTTCTTTGGTCGTCCTCGCCCTGCCGGGCTTGATGAGTTGGGTCCTAATTTCCCTACTTTTGCATCTCTACGACTTGCTCCAGTTGATTACATCCTTTTCAAGATAATCACAAATTGGATCTTGCCCATCACCTCAAAGCCTTTGACCGAGATCCGACCCTATCACTGCCTTATGCTCTACGGTATGCACCGCCAGATGGACTTCGACATCATGGAGAGCATCTTCCAGTCTATCCTATCCTATCGCGAGCCGAGCCGTCGCACGGTCTACATGCCATTTGGTCATGTCATCACTGATTGGCTTATGTTAGTTGGTGTTGATGTCACCAAAGGCAGGACCGTGCCCATGGTCAGACAGGATTGTCGGCTTGGTCGGCGTGCTTTTGCCAAGTCCGGCATTATTATTCGAGAGCGTGATGGGGCCTTGATTTGGAAGGATGGGAGAGGACTCGGTGACCTACCTGGCGGAGCACCGCATTTTCAGGCACCACCCGAGGCTGCTGCACCTCATGAGGCTCCTACTGCTGACGCTGAGTACGACTATGAGCCTGACCCAGATCTACGATGGTAGATCTCGGAGCTAGATCGTACCCTCCAGGAGGAGATTCATTTGAGGGAGCTCCATCGAGAGGAGGACCGCTCGGATTTCCGTTCCTTTAATCGCCGATTGACCGGCATAGAGTCTACCATTTCTGGGGTCCAGGCATTGCAGCAGACTTGGTACGTAGAGTGGCGCCGCCATACATTTCCAGGGGATACTCCTTCAGGCAGTGCTACACCAGGATCTGCTGATGCCACGATAGATGATCTCATGCACGATGATGACCCCCCCATTGACGTTTGAGTTTGGATGACCAGTGTCTCTTCTGGTGTTATGCGTATTTGACTGGTTGTTTATGTGACTTTTGGGTTGTATGCCCTATGACTTGTCAGTTTTGGCTTTGAGCCGCACGTACTTTGCCTTCGATGCATGTGTCTTGCATCTTGTTATGCTTTGACTTCTCTGATTTTATCTCACATGTTTATCCTGCTTTAGTATGTTTATTGTTGATGCTATGATGAGTACTATCTGCATATTTGTTACACTACTATGATTATGCTTATGATGCCATGCTCGTATGATACATATGCCTGTCTTGCCATGCCTATATCTTTTTCTCATATGTATTCATATGCTTATCAAAAATCAAACCTTTGTTGTTTTGGGATACTCCTAGGGTTGAGGGGGAGTATGGTTTAAACTTAACAGCCCTTCTAGACCCCTTTTCGGTGTTCGACAAAGGGGGAGAGTGTTGGTTGGTTAAGTTTAGGATGATCATGTTGTAGGGGGAGGATCTGGATTCCCCTATGATTCTAAATTTGAAAAACTTGATTGAGAATCCCTAAACTTAAAATCGGGTTGTCAAACAACAAAAAGGGGGAGATTGTTGATGCAGTCTGGCCCTGATTGTTGTTTTGGTGTTGACACCGATTTTAGTTTAGGTGGATGATTATTGATTATGATTAAGTCCTGATCGGGGATCAGGCATGGTATGGAAAATCCTAGCTTGGAGGGCTAGGTGTTGGAAAATCCTAACCTGGAGGGTTAGGTGTTGAAAATCCTAGCTTGGAGGGCTAGGTGTGTGAAAAGTCCTAATTCGGAAGAGGTGGGTGAAAAGTCCTAGCTTGGAGGGCTAGGTGAAAAGTCCTAACTTGGAGGGTTAGGTGCAAATTCCCATCTTGGAGAATTAGGTGAAAAAGTCCTGGCTTGGAGGGTCAGGTCCTAGCTTGGAGGGCTAGGTTTGGAAAAGTCCTAATCCGGAAGAGTTGGGTGAAAAGTCCTAGCTTGGAGGGCTAGGTGAAAAGTCCTAGCTTGGAGGGCTAGGTGAAAAGTCCTAACTTGGAGGGTTAGGTGCAAATTCCCAACTTGGAGGGTTAGGTGAAAAATCCTTAGCTTGGAGGGCTAAGGTGGTTGGAGCCCCTGGATCGGTCTGGTGACCGATCAGGGAGTTGGCACGGTGCTCCTTCGTGGATCGGTCTGGTGACCGATCCAGCGATGACTGATCGGTCTGGTGACCGATCAGGGAGTATGCGTTTCACCCATTGCTTGGCTCCTGATCGGTCTGGTGACCGATCAGGGAGCAAACAGTGAGGTTGAGTTCCCTTGCTGATCTGCTCCTGATCGGTCTGGTGACCGATCAGGATCACTGTGCAGATCGTTCTGGAGAACGATCCAGTGTCGCAGGTTCCTCTCTATGATCGATCAGGACGGAGCCTGATCGGTCTGGACCCAGCCTGATCGGTCTGGTGACCGATCAGGATGTTTCCTGATCGGTCCGGTGATCGATCAGGAGGTCTGGACTGCGAAGCTCAGAAATCGCCCGATAAAGGGGTGGATCGGTCGGGTGATCGATCCACAACCTGGGATCGGTCTGGTGATCGATCCAGGAGAGTCCCAAAGAAATCGCGATTTCTAATCGAGCGTTGGGGACCGATCAGGACGGAGCCTGATCGGTCTGGACCCAGCCTGATCGGTCTGGTGACCGATCAGGAGGTTCTCCGATCGGTCCGGTGACCGATCACCTTAATTCAAATTGCACTGTCAGACGCTCTGATCGCGCCTGACCGTATCCGATTCTCTGCTGCTTACATCTGATACTTGATTTACTGTGTGATATGCTGCTCTAACACTCTGATTAAGCTGCAGGTGACAGGGGAGGATTCAAACACTCAAGGAGAAGTCAATGGAGGCTTTCCTTGGAGCAGGTTTGTCCGTTTTCCATCTCAGGTTGCAACGGCCGGAGCTGCAGACTGGAGCTGCTGACTGGAGCTTGGCTGAGGGGAGCTCAGGAAGTCCAGGAAGGGCTCAGTGGTAGCTGGCGTTGGCAGGGAAGCAGCTGGAGGCTGCAGGAGATGCTGTCACCTGGTGCTGAGTGGAGAAACAAAAGGGTGGAAGAAGGGTTCGTAGAAGCAGAGGTTGTGTTCTAGTCTTTGCGAACGAAGTTCTTGCTGCGCCTTGTGTTCTCCACATCTAGCTTGCGCGTTCTGAAGTTTCATCACCTTGAGCAAGCTACTGCAAAGCAATCATCCATTACTTGAGCGCCTGAAGGAGAGAACAAGAGGCTTGGAGTCCGACAGCGGGAAGACACGAGGAAGGGTTTCTTGCGTGAGATCGCCGCTGGGTGGAGCTCAGGAAAGCTTGCTGTGTTCTTGTCCTTGCTAAGTGTTTGAGTAAGATCCTTCTTGTTGTTTCTTTGTGCTTAAACTTAAATCTGTGATTGAAACGCTGTGGAGAGGTTTCTCCACCGAGAAGGAGGTTGCTTTCTATCCGGTGATAACCGGGGCTTGATCTGCCGACGATCAAGGGATCGCCCACCTTAAGGGCACGCCAAGGAGTAGGGGCAAGTTATCCCCGAACCTTGTAAACCCTCCTTGTTAGCGATCTTGCTAGTGTGTCGACTTTGCTTTCGTTTTCGGTTTTCTGCTTACTCTGTGATTATTTCTTCCGCTGTGCTACTGATAAGTTTGAGTGCAGAAATTCGATTTGTGCCAAAGGTCTAAGTGATTGGCTATATTCACCCCCCCTCTCTAGCCATCCGGGTTCCAACAAGACTCAGGTAAGGGTTTAGTAAAGATGTCGGCTAAATTAGATTTCGAGTTCACATGCATAAGTATGATTTCGCCCCTGGCTACGTGATCCCTAACAAAATAATGTTTTACTTCTATGTGTTTGGTTCGGGAGTGATGAATTGGGTTTCTCGTAAGATTTATTGAGCTTATGTTGTCAATGAATACTTTGGTTTGGGCATAGTCTAGCTGGACATCCTTAAGAGTGTGCATCATCCATAAAAGTTGTGCTACACACTCTCCTAGGGCAACATATTCTGCTTCAGTTATGGATAAGGCTACGCAGTGTTGCTTTCTACTGCACTAGCTGACTAGACTGTGTCCGAATAATTGACAACTTCCACTTGTACTCTTTCTATCAAGTTTGCAACCGGCATGTCAGAGTCAGAGTATCCTGATAATTCAAAATTGGAAGTCGTAGGATACCAAATACCTATATTTAGGGTCCTTTAATGTACCTTAGGATTCTTTTTAGTGCTACTAAGTGTGATTCCTTAGCATAGGTTTGGTATCTAGCGCACATTCCTACAGCGAACAAAATGTTAGGTCTACTAGCAGTTAAGTATAATAAGCTACCAATCATACTTCTATATAGTCTTAGGTCAACTGGTTTACCTTCAGGGTCATTGTCTATTTTGACATTTGTAGCCATGAGAGTACTTAAGCTTTTAGTGTTTTCCATTTTGAATTTTTTTTAATTAATTCCCTTGCATATTTGGATTGATGAACATAGTTACCATCCCTGGTTTGTTTTATTTGGAGACCTAAAAAAAAGTTTAGCTCACCTACCAAACTCACACTCTATAAAAAAAATTAGAATTTGTTGACCCAAATATTATATCATCTACGTATATTTGAGCTGATTTTGAAAGGACAAAATTAATTAAGTGCATTTTAATTTTGAAGATGCTCAGTGAAATTTTGAATTTGAAAGATATTAACTGAAATTTTAATTTTAAAAATAATTAAGGAAAATTTGAAAATGTATAATTAATTTTGAAAATAGAAGATGTAGAATTAATTTTGAAAAATGTTGAATTAATTTTGAAAATTATTGAATTAATTTTGAAAATTATTGAATTAATTTTGAAAAATATTGGATTAATTTTGAAAAATGTTGGTTAGTTGGATTGAACTACATTATTAGGTCCTAGACATCTCACCCAATTCTAAGTGACAAAATAGGTTTCCTTATCTATTTTGTGAGATGTATTAATTTTTATCTATGATTTAATTAAAACTTGGGTTAGATTCAAATTTATCAAATAGTCATTTAAAAGTGAGTTTCAATAATCGACTTCCAGGCCTTAGCGAGGCACAGAGGTCTTCTTTGGTTGTAACCTTATTAGATCAACAACCCTTTCCTAGACAAAGCCTTTTACCGAAAGTTCATTTTCAAATTCCTTTTTAAAAAATTCTGGTCTAACTAGCTTAGGATTTGGAGAGGTAGCTTCGGCTAGTTCCACTGGACTAAACAGACCAAATAGGGTACGTCTTACCCTACTTGACTTTGTAGAAAGGTTTCCCTAACGTACTATCATCTCAACTCCACCTAATACTATGTTCAAGTTTCAAGTAAGTCTTTTGTCCTTAACTAATCATTCCTAAATCTGAGCATAATAAAATTGCAAAAATAAAATAAACAAGCAACAAGCAATAGTTCAAGAAAAGATCATCTAAGTAAAATCATAATTGGAGAAAAATTCTGGATTTTCAAAGTCAGCAAGATTATGAATTAGATTTTCTAGCATATCATCTTTACATTTCAGAGTCTCATTTTCTTGTTTTAATTTTCTAAAATTTGTCTTAATTAATCTACATGATTCAATTAAGTTACTTGAGTATGTGTCAATTGTTAAATTAGACCAAGGGTGTTTGGGTAAGATGTTAGCATTTGAAGTAAACATTGGATTTTCATGTACGGTAAATTTACCTCTCTTGGTTGGTTGTCCAGTATTCTTGGGGATTCCTTTTATGCATTTATTTGTGTAATGCCCGAACTTCTGGCACTTGAAGCATTGAATGTGACTCTTATCCTTTCATGTTCCTAAAACTGGTTCCTTTGTCGTAGGTGGTGACGACTGACTCTTGCGAGTAGGACACTGATTTTGGTAATGTCCTCTCTCCCTGCATTTGTAACATATTACATGACTTTTAAATTTTGAATCTACAATGTTACCTTTTGATTCCTCGTTGTGAATCTCCCCCTTGATTTTTGTCGTCTTCCTTTTGCTCGTTTGGTTCTTCAACACCTTGTAGTCGTCATGAGCCCACCGGACCAATTTTGGATGATCTACTCCATCATCGTCAGACTCCGAATCTGAGTCGGACTCGGGTATTGTTTGTTGCTTCTTCTTCTGAGATCTTCCTGGAGTTTTCCCTGCAACAAATGTTATACCTTTCTCGACCATTGTAGTATTAGTTTGCTTATGTAACTCTAATTCAGAGAAAAATTCAAAGTTAGGTAAGGATTCTGTTTTAGCAAACTCATCTTCTGATTCAAGTCTGGAGTTGATTTCGAAGTCGGGTACCGATTCTATCTCGGCTACTTGTGCTTGAGCCGAGAGTACAAGATAACTTACCTGATCTTCTTCTTCTTCATCTGATTCATCCGATGATTCGGATAGCACCCCTTCTACGAGCTTGATGTCAGAGTTCTCTTAATGTAGGTTGGTTAGTTTGTCCCACATTTCTTAAGCACATTCGAATGACCCGACCAGTTTGAGTTGCTCTTTGGTTAGGCAACATTGTAGGATTGTAGTCACCTTTGCATCTGTCTCAATCTTGTTGAGTGTTGGTTCATCCAATTTATCCCACGCAATTGATGATCCATCTTCTGTGGGGAATGTAAATCCTGATTGGATCATCATCCATATGTCCATATGGGCCTTCATGTGAGATTCCATTTGATCTTTCCAATTACTGAAATTCTCCCCAGAGAAGAGCGGTGGACGGGCACTATTCCATTATTGATTGGCCATAGAACTTAATCTGAAAAATAATTTTACAAAAAGAAACTTATTCCAAGACTAAGTCTTGGATTAGTAGTGCAGTAGCAAAGAAAAATAATAATAATAAAGAAATCGAGTAGTGTTGCACCAACCTCGATGAACGAGAAAATTACGAACAAAAAAAAATATTTTAAAACGAAAATCTGAAAAATTGCTCAATCAGTGGTTGCACCAAATTTGAGCCACCAGCTCTGATATCACTTGTGGGATCGTTTAGAATCGATAGAGGAGGGGGTGAATATCGATAAAATCTTTTTCGGAAATAAAAAGAGTAATTACGCAGTGGAAAATTCAAACAACATTAACACATATTTCTTTTACTTGGTTCAGAGTCTAGATCGGCTCTTACTCCAAGTCCCACTGTCCTTGACCTTTTACGTTAGGCAATTCTATATTTCGCAAAAACAATTACATATTTGAAGTGCACAAATACAAAATTTTAATATAAACACGTAAATTAAGTATACTGACAACCGGAGAAAGATTCGAAGATCGGAGTCGCGGGTCATCATTTGGTGCTTGAGATTTGAGCACGGACCGTTTGGAGCAGAGAACTTGAACGTTTTCATTGGAATCAATTGTGTCTGGAAGAAAGGGGGTGAACCCCTTTATATACAGGCTTCTTGGGCACCTGTGTTGAAGGGGGTGCCTGACATGTGGCCTCTCTGCGTGAATCCTCATCCGCAGACTTGGCCAGTGCTTATCCCTTCAACTGGGGCGCCTGGGAAGACTGGGGCGCCTGTATGATCACGGGCGCCTCATTGCTGACGTGGAGGCTTTGCTTCGAGACTGCTGGTAAAAGGCCCTACTTGGGCGCCTATCACCATACAAGTGCCTGTATGATCAGGCGCCTGACTCCATTCAGGCGCCTGGGAAGCAGTGAACTTCAGCCTTTGTTCCTGCAACCAGGGTTAGTTCCAAAACACAAACAATATATAAGTTAAGTCCAGAAAATAGCATGTGTTATCTTGGTTCTGACTTTGGGCTTCCAAAATGGAACCCTAGGTGAACTGATGCCTAATACTCCCTCCTATGGGGATTGCGTCCTCACCTACTCCTCTCAGGAGAATTTACCTTATTGCCAACCGGCTCCTTCGGTTGGACATTTGCCCAATCTTCCGGATCAGGTCTTCATGCCCAGTCCGCAACCAGGACTTATTGCCCAACCCTCGGTCAGGTCTTCGGTGCCCAGCCCTCGGCCTAGACTTATTGCCCAATTCCTTGAATCAGAACTTCGTGCCTAGTTTACCTAGGACTTTTCCTGCGCACATAAACAACTTCATTAGTTCACGAGATAACCTTAACTTATGAACCCTTTGCCATTATCAAAACTTAGGTTCGATCTTGGTGCTTCCGACACCAACAGTTTTAGAAACCCAGTTTGGTAAAAGTCCTAAACTCAATGGGGAGGTTAGGTGTGGGCGTGCCTTGTGATATGATCCATGCATATTTGCATTACATTGGCGGTATAAGTCCAAGGTGAAGCCTTGGCAACGTAAGTCCAAATGGTTTTTAGCATTGTATTTACTATTTGTTTTCCCTAACCTAATCGTATTGCTAAACATCAAAAAGGGGGAGATTGTTGGGGCAATATATGGTCCGGAGTGATCATGTGTTTTGATGTTTGGGAAAAGGGTTTAAGTTAGGTTCACCCTTATGTTTGATATGTGTATTTAAGTGTGCAGGTTTGCAGGATACACATGGACTTAGATGGATGACTTCGGGTCCGGTGAAGGATGGTGTGAGGAGACAAGCCGTTGGCTTGTATGCATCCGAGGGACCGTGGATAAAGTAGGGACGATGAGCTTAGGGAAGCAAACTTCGATGCATACGGGAAGGATGTTAGTGATATGAGAGAAGTGTCCTAAGGCAATCGCCTTATGATTGTAATCATTTATTCTAATAAATGAATATTCACTATTTGAGTATATATGTTTGTGTATTTGATTAAGATCTTAAACTCATTTACTGAATGTCCGCAATACAATTCACAGCATGAGAGAATTTGTGATGAATTCACAACTAGTGATTATCTCTACATGTGCAATTGTGAAGTATTGAAATTGTCCCTAGTCGATGAATCGATAAATACGAACACTATCAATTCTGTTAAGACTAGCATGGGTTATTCTCTAATCAGCTGATTCTCACTGGCTGGTGACATTGAGATGTCCGGAGATAAACATGAATGCTAGTTAAGGGAACTAGTTCATTGGAGTGACTGGCTATAAAACTTCATATGGTAGTCTACATATAGATATGTCAGTGAAGTTCTTACTGCAGCTTAAGTGCGATGTTCCTTTGACTTGCAGTGTTCAAGTCATCTTGGTCATAGAGACTTATACTTTGACATCTTAAGCAAGCATCTCCAAGGAGGTGTGGACCCAGGATGATTGGGTCTAAGCCGAAGTGCCCGAAGATGTTTGAACAGCCTACAAAGGATTCAGCACTGCTTGCGAGGAGATGTATACCCGAGGCCTATCGTCAGATTGTTACTCGAAGCCTCTAGCCAGAGCATGACATGTTCAGAGTATGAATCTCTTAAATACATGAGAGTAATTAGAATCCGTAGGACGAGAAAACGTTATTTGGGCTAGGTGTGACGTAGTCAGCCTAGTGGGGACTGACACACATAGACCATGTCCTGAACCAAGTGGGTATAAGATGGTGAAGGGAATGGGGCACGATTCATTATAGCTGCTGAAGGGTTTCAGAATTGTTTCTGAGGTCAACCGTTGATCTTTCGATTAATTGGGGATCATGATATACTACTAGGTGTCACTCATGATCATTCTATAATTGATTGATTAATTATAGACGACCAACATAAATCGAAAGCCTATTTAGTCACACGCACTACGAGTAATCCGAGGGATTTAAAATGAGTTGAAAATTAGATTTTCCAATCAAGAGAGATTAAGTTTGGTTGAGCCAAACGATAAGTCGAATCTGAATTTTTCAGAGACACATCGGAAGCGTAAAATGGCTAAGTCTTTTGAAGACTTAATAGATGAATTAAATAAGTTTAATTCATTGGGGCGTGGCTTGGATGGGCCGGCCAAAGAGGGCCTCCATCCTCTTTGCTTGGCCGGCCATAACAAAGGGAGAGAACCAAGTTTTTGGTTCAATTTATAAAATAAATCAAGTGTGGTTTGTTTTATAAAATTATGGATGATATAAATTTTTATATAATAAACCAAGGTTTGGTTTATTTTTCATGGAAATTAAAATGAACCATGGATTGGTTTATTTTATTTTATAAAATCAATCATGGATTGATTTACCATGATAAGGAAATTTATTCCGTAGGAGAGAAGATTTTTATCATGAATTAAAATATGATTTTAACCATGATATAAAATCAAACTTGGCATGATGGAATAAGTTATTCCATATTTTAGAGGCTTGATGGTTGAGAGGCCACTATATAAAGGACCCAAGGCAAGGCTTGGGTGTGAATCATAGAGATGAAGGCATAGGCTCTCTCCCTCTCTTTCTCTCCTTCTCTTCTCCCCTTCTTGTCGTGCGCCAACCAGCCTCTTCTTTTGCTTCGCCGAAATTTTGATTCCGGTCATCCTTTTGTGGTTAGTCTGTCGACTTCTCTCTTGGTTTTTCTTGTCGCGTTCTCGGAGAATCTAGTAGTTCTCGAGAACACGAAACTCGTGGCTTTGCGAAGTCATCCCGAAGACACTCGGCGTGGACGCGAATAGAGGCGGAACTTCCAAGGGACGCTTACGGTTGGATCTCGTCCCTTCCTTCGAGTTACGCAAGGTAATATGTAAATTAGTTTACGTTTCTACAAAATTTTAAATATATGATCATGTCTACACAAGATAAAATTGCATGCTTAGATGTGTGGTTAAATGATTTAGAGAAATTATTTATGCTAAACCTTCCGCTGCACGTAATTAATTTTGAAATTACGAACCCGCATCCATGTCAACATGCACCCGGTCCCAACAGTGGTATCAGAGTGAGGTTTGTGTTCGACATAATCATATAATTGATTTGCGGAAAGCTTTGTCATGATCTCAATTTTGGAAAAATTTTCAATTATGGAAACTTTCCAATTATGGTAAATTTTCGATTTAGGAATTTCAAAGTTTGGAAATCCTCATGAAATTTCGCAAACTTTTGAAATATCTCTGTTTCTGAAATTTTATGATAATTGTGAAAACTTTCTATTTTTGGAAACTTTCCAATTTTAGAAATTTCCTATTTTGGAAATTTTCCAATTTTGGAAAAACGTAAGTTTTCTTTGTACCAGAAACTTATAATTATTCTGAAAACCTTTTATTTTTGGAAACTTTCCATTTATGGAAAGCTTGCAATTTTAGGCACTTTCTTTCAAAAAGTCTAGACAAATTATGAAAATATTAATTGGCATTTAAATTTATAATTGGAAATTAAATTATTTACAAAATTCTTTATTTTGGATTGAGCCTCGGGGAGCCGTCCAATTTAATGTTAGTTGTTATAATTAATTTCCTAAATTGAATTTAAATTGTCAAATGTTTAATTTGGATTGAGCCTCGGGGAGCCGTCCAAATTAAGTTATTGATATTAATTTTCCATAAATAAAATATGTGATCAAATCTTGAAAATTTTTTAGGTGATTCTCAAACGATAATTTCCTTATTTGATTTATGAGGTGATGCTCTTACATATTATTGTCTCCAAAATTAATTAGGAAAATTGTTTCCTATAGAGTATATTTCCTTAAATAAGATTTTCATGAAAATAATATGTGGTTGAATTAAGGGAATCTGTCTCTTAATTTAATAAGATTTAATTTAGAGAAATCAAAGTCTTAAACATATTATTTCCGAAATTGATTATGATAATTTAGGAAATTGTTTCCCAAAAACAATTCCTTGAATAAAGTATGGAATTAGAATTAGGAAATCCAGTTCCTAATTCAATTAATGAGACTTGATAAATTAAGTCACATACATACTTTATTAAGGAAATTGTTAGAACATGACATAATTATATGTCATGAATGTGCATAAAAGAAAAGGATGAGACCCAAAACCCCTTACAAAATATTAAGGCCAACACCTTCCATTAATATGGTTAGATCCGGAGTTTTGTTTCTCGTTTGGGTTGATGGACACATCCATGCCCGGCTTGAACCTCAACATGTTCAAACCATGGAATTAGTTTATGATTAATATAGTTGGAGTCAGAGATCAATCCTTAGTTTTGGTTGTTGGACACATCCAAGCCTGACTAAACGGTTGAATGAGCTCCAACCATATTAAATCTATTTCTTGATTAATGGGTCAGCCTTAAGCTTGGAGCATCGATTTGTTGTGCCACAGCCAAGGTCGATGTAAAGAGAGGTGCAGTTGGGTGCTATGTGTATTGTTGCATACTTGTTAATGAGTTAACAACTCAATGATTTATGCAAACATTCAATTAGTTGATAGCATAATGTGATAGTTACATATGTATAATATGTAATCGGTATAATTACCTACCTTCATAGCTAAGAATAGCTTGATGGACTCCAGCCATGGTTGTTCTTATCTATGGTTGGATATCAACCTATTTGGAGATGTTCCTACGATCTCCCGAATTGATAAAAAGGGTTATTCAATTCGAAAAATAAATAGGATTTAATTAATGTATATTGATGCATTCTTTATCATTCTCATCACATAACCTCAATTTGTATTTCGAGGATAATCACCTGATCATGTCTTCTCTAAATTTGCGTTCCATTTTGGACACCAATAAGCTGACTGGGCCAAACTTCATGGACTGTCTTCGAAACCTCAGGATAGTCCTCAAGGCAGAAAAGCTTGCTTATGTCCTTGAAGAACAACTTCCCAACCATCCACCTGAAGATGCAACTCCAGACCAGTTAGTGGCCTATCAGAAACATGTGGTCGATTCTGAACTTGCGAGTTGCATCATGCTGGCCACTATGGTACCTGTGCTTCAAAAGCAGCATGAGCATGTGGATGCTCATACCATCACCTTCCATCTTCATGAGCTGTTTGACGAGCAGGCGAGATCCGAAAGGTTTGAGGTCTCCAAACTCCTCTTCACCTCTAAGATGCAGGAAGGCACTTCTGTCTCACAGTTTGTGTTGAAGATGTTGGGGTACATTGAGCGACTAAGCACACTCGGATTTGCAATGGATCACGAATTAAGTATTGACTTAATTCTGCATTGTTTGCCTAAGAGTTACTCATAGTTTGTGATGAACTATCAGATGAACAAACTGGAGACTACCATTCCTGAGTTGCTTAACCTGCTGAAGACTGTAGAGCCTTCTGTAAAGCAGGATTAGAAGACGGTACTGTTAGTTGGTTCCTCAAAGAAAGGCTCTAAGAGGAAGCCCAAAGAACAAAATAAAGGAAGGAAGAAAAAGGCCAAAAAGATTGAAATGGCACCAAAAGGCACTTGCCATCACTGCGGCAAGGAGGGCCACTGGCGAAGAAACTGCATGGTTTATCTTGAGTCCTTGAAGAAGAAGGCATCTGATGCCCCATCCTCTTCATGTATCTTCGTTATTGAATGTCACTCTATTTCCTCGTACACCTGGGTACTTGATACTGGGTGTAGCTCACATATATGTAATGACATACAGGGGCTAAGGAATAGAAGAAGACTTGTCAAGGGAGAAGCGAATTTGCGAGTTGGAAATGGAGCAAAGATTGCTGCTGTTGCCATCGGAACATATTTGCTAAAGCTCCCTACTGGACATGTCTTAGAATTGGATAATTGTTATTTTGTTCCTTCATTAATAAAGAACATTGTATCTATTTCATGCTTGAATAAAAAGGGTTATCATTTAATTTTTAGTAACAATTGCTGTTACATAACTTTAAATGGTGTTCTTTATGGGACTGGAACTTTATGCAATGATATCTACATGTTAGATTTATCCGGTGATGTTTTCAATATCGAAGTTAGCAGCAAACGTGCTTGAATAGATAATCAAATAGACTCCTATACGTGACATTGTCGTCTTGGCCATGTAAGTAAGAAACGCATGACCAAATTACACCGATATGGAATTCTGGAATCATTTGAACCCGGTTCATTTGATACATGTGAATCATGCTTAAAAGGCAAGATGACCAAATTACCCTTTTCCAGAAAAGGTAAACCAGTGGGAGAATTGCTTGGTCTAATACATACTGATGTATGTGGACCAATGTCAACTCTTGCACAAGGAGGTTATAGCTACTTCATTACCTTTATCGATGATCACTCACGATTCGGGTATGTGTTCTTAATGAAACATAAATCTGAAGCATTTGAGAAATTCAAAAGGTTCAGAAGTGAAGTAGAGAAACAGCTTGGCAAAAGTATTAAGATACTTCGATCCGATCGGGGTGGTGAATACTTAAGTCAAGAGTTTCAAGATTATCTTAGGGACAATGGGATATTGTCTCAATGGACTCCGCCATATACACCACAGCATAATGGTGTATCTGAGAGGCGTAACCGAACCTTGATGGACATGGTTAGATCTATGATGAATCATGCAACTCGTCCAAAATCCTTTTGGGGTTATGCACTTAAGACAGCTGTATACTTACTAAACAGAGTCCCGACCAAGGTAGTCTCTACTACTCCATATGAGACGTGGAATAGTATGAAACCTCTTTTATCTCACCTAAAGATATGGGGTTGTCCTGCTTATGTAAAGCGAACTGTATCAGACAAATTGGATGCTAAGTCTGATAAATATCTATTTATTGGATACCCTAAGGAAACGAAAGGTTACCAATTCTATCATCCCTTGGAATAAAAGGTGTTTGTTTCAAGGCATGCTGCATTTCTAGAAAAAGAATTTCTTTTACAAGAAAACAGTTGGAGTAGCATTGAACTTGAAGAAGGTTAAGAAACTCCAATAGACATTACAGAGACACCTAGTCTAGACCCACAACCAATAACTCATAATGATGAGCTATCAGTTGAACCTAAAACAACACCACTTCTTCATAGGTCTGATAGGACACGCAATATTCCAGAGAGATATGGATTTCTCATAAGTGAATCGAACGACGTGTTACTCATTAACGATGACGAACCTATCAGTTATAAAGATGTTCTGAAAAATTCAGAAAGGGATAAATGGCTTGAAGCCATGAAGTCAGAAATGGATTCCATGTACAAAAATCAAGTATGGGACTTGGTTAACCCACCTGAAGGGATTAAGTCCATAAGGTGCAAGTGGGTTTTCAATAAGAAAACCGATATGGAAGGTAATGTTGTTACATGTAAGGCTAGATTAGTGGCAAAAGAATATCGTCAGAAACAAGGAATTGATTATGACGAAACCTATTCGCCAGTAGCTATGCTTAAATCCATTCGGATGCTCCTGGCCATAGTAGCTCATTATGATTATGAGATATGACAAATGGATGTGAAAACAACTTTCCTTAATGGAAACCTGCTTGAGGATGTATATATGATACAACCTGAAGGTTTCACATCGGTTAATAAAACCAAAGTATGCAAGCTTCGACGATCCATATATGGACTAAAGCAAGTATCCAGGAGCAGGAACATCCGTTTTGATGAGACAATCAAAGAGTTTGATTTCTCACAAAATCCTGACGAACCTTGTGTGTACAAGAAGGTTAGTGGGAGTGCAGTCGTATTCTAGTGTTATATGTCGATGACATATTACTTATAGGAAACGATATATCAGTCTTATAGTCAGTTAAAATTTGGTTGTCTAAAACTTTCTCCATGAAAGACCTGGGAGAAGCAACCTATATCATTGGGATTAGAATCTATAGAGATAGATCTAAACGATTGCTTGGTCTTTCACAGTCTACATATATAGACCAAGTGCTAAAAGGGTTTAGCATGTCAGAATCCAAGAAAGGTTACCTTCCCATCAGGCATGGGATCAACCATTCAAAGTCTATGTGTCCGCACACAGAAAACGAGAGAATTTGCATGAATAAGATTCCATATGCATCCGCGATAGGATCTATCTGTTGGATCAAGAGAACCGATAGAGGGGGGGTGAATATCGGAAAACGTTCGAATTTAAAATAAGAGAAATTGCACATCGGAAGATAAAAACACACAACGCAAACATAGTTATTTTTTACTTGGTTTGGAGCCTAAGTCGACTCCTACTCCAAGGCCCACGGTCGTTGACCGTTTTCTGCAAGCAATTCTATAAGTTTGCAAATCAGTTTACAGTATTGAGTTACAATTATAGCACAGTAAACTTAACAAAAATAAAACGAAAACTCTTCTTTTACCGACGTCCGATGTAGGTTGTCTTTTTCGGAGCAGCGGGACGTGTTCGGCTCGAGTTGGGAGGTTTCTGGAGCGAGGCGCGAGAGCAGAAGAGCGTAGAAGCGTTGAATCGAAGTCGTTGCTGAAAGCCTGGGCGTTGGGTGCTATTTATAGCACCTCGGGGCGCCCTGGACGTCAGGGGCGCCCCCCCCCACGTGTCACGTGATCCGAGTTTCGCTCGGTCAACCTCTATCCCACTCGAATAGGGATGATGTTTGACACTGGGGGCGCCCTGCTTGACTCCTTCAGCGCGGGCTTCTCGGCTGGATAAGGGTAATCGGCTTCGCTGCAGTAGGCGCGGGGCGCCCTGGGCACTGAGGGTGCCCTGGGCGTTCGGGGCACCCTGGCTGCTGGGGGCGCCCCGGCCAGTGGTTAGCCGAAGCCTTTGTTGCTTCGCTTGTTTTGTGTTGCCCCTGGGGGCGCCCGGGACACTGAGGGCGCCTTGCAAAGCTACTTGCCTCTCTCCTTTGGGCATTCTGAGCTGCAGACACACATTCCTTCGGTCCTGCATCCAGGGTTAGTCCAAAACAATATAAAGCATTAGAGTATTATGTTTATACAGCCTTAGCTGTCTTGGTTCTGACTTTGGGCCTCCAAAATGGAGCCCTATGTCGAACCGACGCCTACTGTCCCCTCGACGGGGAACGCGTCCTCACCTACTCCTCTCGGGAGAATTTACCTGATGCCAACCGTTCCTCTGGTTGGACTTTTGCCTGGCGGTCCTTTGCCAGGTCTTGGATACCGAGCTATCCTTCGCCCGGTGCCTAGCAGTCCTTCACTAGGGCTTTGTATCCTGGCATTCCTTCGCTAGGTGCCTAGCAGTCCTTCACTAGGACTTTGTTTCCTGGCAGCCCTTCGCCAGGTGCCTAGCAGCCCTTCGCTAGGACTTTTCCTGCACACTTGAGTAACATTGTTAGATCACCAATAAACTTAACTTTGAATCCTTTGCCAATATCAAAACAAGGTTCAATATGGTGCTTCCTGCACCAACAATCTCCCCCTTTTTGATTTATGGCAACACAATTCAAATTTAAGTTAAAAACTTATAACAGTTAAGAACAAAAGGTAAACAATGAAGTATAACTATTTATGAACAGAATTAATGTAGAGTTAAAAAATCTTTATTTCTCATACTCCCCCTAAAACCCTGAATACTTGTGTTATAAGGCACTTAAAATACTTAACTTTTGACCTTTTCTCCCCCTTTGACATATATCAAAAACATACATGGGCGAACAAGGTTCTTAATAGGGAGTTTTGAGTTTTTGTAAAAATTTCTAAGTTTTTTGACAAAGTGTTTTTCAAAAAAATAAAAGCCTTTGCACCAAAAGCTTTTTACACTTGGACAATTTTCCATTTTGAAGAGGTTTGCAAGCCTAAATTTTGTTTAAAACCAAAAAAATTACTTAGGCAAAATTTTGAATTCAAATTTCCCAAAAAACAATTTGTTTACCAAAAACATTTTTGCACACTTAGAAATATTTGTTTGGAAACACTTTGTGCATTTTGGAAAACAAGATCTTTAAGAAATTTCTAGACAAGTTTTTCACCAAAAAACTTTACTTGGAAATATTTGGCAAAATTTTTGAACAAGTTTTTTGCTCAAACAAATTTTGTTTATTAAGGAAAAAATTTACTTGGGAGAAGACATACACTTAACAAAAATTTGAAACACTTAGAAATACTTAGAAACTTTTGAAGCACTTTTTGAAAAAGAGATAAAGATTAAAACAATTTCTCTCTTTCCTTTCTCTCCCCCTTAATGTGAAATTCTTCTCCTAAGTTTTAAACCATTTCTAAGATAACCTTTAAAAAAAGAAAACGTTTAAGGAAGAATTTAATTTCTACTCTCCCCCTTGGCCATATATCAATAACAAAATATATTTTGAATGATGTTTTAAAAAAAATTTATGTATCAGAGCCTATGAGTTTTGAAAGCATAAAAATACTTAGCATAATTCTTGAAAGTATAGCAAAAAACTTTAAACTGCACCAACAATACTCCACTTAAAAAAAATATTTTATATTTGTAGGCAAGTCTTTTAGAAACTTCATGCACTTAGAACACTATTGCCTTTACAAGTATTAGTACTTTTCAAAACATTGTACTTTGAAAAATAGAAGTACTTTTGAAGATTATGCAAAAAAAATTAATTTTATTTTGAATACTTGACTTGATTTCTTTTCTAGTCTGACACAATCCTAGGAAACTTTGTTAACTACAAGGACATTTTCCTAAGTATCCTGGAAATTTTTCAACCAAAGTAAATATTATTTCAAAGGTATTTCAAACATAATTTTATAAGCCACAACAACATTTTAAAATAATATTATTTTGTAAGACAAATGTTTTCGACACAATTTTGAAAATATAGTGTATGAAAACATATTATTTAGAAATATTTGATAACTCTTTTAATTTGACCTCCCCCTATACTTGATACAGTCCTTGGAAGCTTGTTGACCACAAGTATTCTTCCTCTGAGTTCTTAGGGTTCGATTTAAATTATAAGAATTATCTGATAACTTCAAAACAAATAATTACCAAAAAAAATATTTCAGAAATTCTTCTTTTGACTCAAACTCCCCCTAAATTTGACACATCCTAGGAGTCTTTGTAGATCATGAAGTGGACCTTCCTCTGTGTCTTTAGGGTTTATTAAAATCAAAAGAATAATTTTGAACAATCTTCTGAGTATGATAACTTTTAAGGAGATAAATTTTTGAAAGCACAACTTGAATTTTTAGCACAGTTTTCGAAAAACATTTTGAAATGATGATAATTTTCAAACAGATAGTAGTATACGAAGGTTTTTGAATCAATTTTTGAAAACCTTATTTTGAGAGGATAATAGGTTTTAGAACATAAGGTTTTTTGAAAAATTTGAATTTTTCAAAAACGATTAAGAAGAACTCCCCCTGTATCCGACACAGACTGTCTTTTATCTAAGTTCCTTAAGGGACTTCAGTATTGACCAGGTTGACTAGGGTTTGACTATGTTGACCAAGGTTAACTTAGTTTGCTAAGTTTGACCGATTAATAACTAAATCAAACAGGCCTTAGATTCTATCTAAAATGTGTCTATTGTGATATTTAACATGAAATTCACTATTTTGAAAAAAATAGGGTACAGTAAACTAAATTGATTTGCAAAATAGAGATAATTTTGAATAACTTTTGCACACCTTTTTATTTAAAAGGATAGTGAATTATGCTTTTAGGTCCTAGATGTCTCACCCAGTTCTACGTGATCAAGCATGTTAACCTTATAAGTTCTATGAGATAAATTTTAGTAGAAATAAGAAGTTATTTTGAAAAATCATGATTAATTTTGAAAAAGTTAAATTAATTTTAAAAAACAATTGGTTTTGAATTTATTTTGAAAAAGAGTGTTTGAATCTACGATCAATTGAAATTTGTGTTGGATTTGAATTTGACAAGAAGTAACTTGACTTTGAATTTCAAAAATTGGCTTCCAGGTCTTGGTGAGGCACTAGGCCTTCTTTGGCCGTAGCCTTATTGGATCATCAACCCTTTCCTTGACAAAGCCTTTTAGTGAAATTTCATTTTCAAAATTACTTTTTGAAAAATTCTGGTCTAACTAGTTTGGGTCTTGGATCGGTAGATTCGGCTAGTTCCACCATAAAGGTTTCCCTAACGTATTATCATCTCACCTCCACCCAATACTATGTTATTCAAATTTCAGTTAAACCATTTTAGTCCTTAATCTAACCAGTCCTAATTCTAAGCAAAAAAATAAAAAGCAACATACAATTAAAGCAAACAAAAAAAATGATCTAAGTTACATCATAATCGAAATAAAACTTTGGTTTTTTAAAATCAGCATAGTTGTGAATTAAATTTTCTAACGTATCAACCTTAACTAATTTATAAGATTCAATCATATTATTCATGGTAAATAATGGATTTTGAACTACTATAAATTTACCTCTAAATTTCTTTATGGAGGTCTCCCCCTTGATTTTAGTCATCTTTCTTTTGCTTGATTGTTTCTTCAGTAATTTGTAGTGGTTGCGAGTCAACCGGACCAGTTTGGGTCGATCTCCTCCATTGTCTTCTGATTCCGAGTCTGAGTCGGACTCGGGTACGGGTTGAGGCTTCTTCTTTGATGGTTCTCTTGGAGCTTTTCCTGCAATAGAAATTACACCTTCCTCGACCATTACAGCATTTGTTTGATTACTTAATTGTAATTCAAGAAAAGATTCGAAATTGGTTACCATTTTTGTCTCAGTCAATTCGTCTTCTGACTCTGGTTTGGATTCGTGTTCAGACTCTGACTCGGCTGTTTGTGCTTGGGCCGAAAATGCAAAATCTTCTTGGATCTCAATATTGGAGCTCTCTTCGTGTAGATTGATTAGCTTTTTCCACATCTCCTTGGCACAGTTGAAGGATCCGACCCGCTTTAGTTCTTCTTTGGTCAGGCCGCATTGTAAAATTGCTGTAGCCCTTGCATCTGTCTCGATCTTCCTCATAGTTGGTTCATCCAGTTTGTCCCAAGTGATCGATGTTCCTTCTTCTGTGGGGAATGTGAACTCCGTTTGGATTATCAACCATAAATCCAAATTGGCCTTCAGGTGGGATTCCATTAGACTTCTCCAGGAGTTGAAATTTTCACCAGAGAAGAGCGGTGGACGGGCACTATTCCATTCTTGGTTGGCCATTTAGTTTAAACCTCGTACACAAGAGAAACAACAGAAATGTACCAAGACTTGGTCTTGGATTAGTAGTACGGGAGAGAGAAGAAATAGCCCAAAAAAATATTGCACGAATTTCGAGGCAGAATAATAAAAAAATAATAATAGAAAGTTTGAGACAAATTTTTTGAAAATGTTACTTTTGTCAATTTTGAAAAGAAATAAGCATTCAAAGTTGAAATTTTTGCCCGAATTAAAGTAACACGTATTTCGAGAAAAATATTAAAATAATAATAAAAAGTTTATGACAAATTTTTAAAAATTAATCGTTTTATTAATTTCAATGAATGGTGAAAAAATGAAAATTCAAAATTGAAAAAGGCGAAAAAGATTGAGTGGTGTTGTACCAAACTCGATTAACGAGAAAGATTAAAAAAATATAAAATAATTTTGAAAATCCGAAAAACTCTCAAATTGGTGGTTGCACCAAATTTGAGCTTCCTCGCTCTGATACCACTTGTTGGATCGAGAGAACCGATAAAGGGGGTGAATATTGGAAAACGTTCGGATTTAAAATAAGAGAAATTGCACAGCGGAAGATAAAAACACACAACGCAAACACAGTTATTTTTTACTTGGTTTGGAGCCTAAGTCGACTCCTACTCCAAGGCCCACGATCGTTGACCGTTTTCTGCGGGCAATTCTATAAGTTTACAAATCAGTTTACAGTATTGAGTTACAATTATAGCACAGTAAACTTAACAAAAATAAAACGAAAACTCTTCTTTCACCGACGTCCGATGTAGGTTGTCTTTTTCGGAGCAGCGGGACGTCGTCGGCTCGAGTTGGGAGGTTTCCGGAGTGAGGCGCTAGAGAAGAAGAGCGTAGAAGCGTTGAATCGAAGTCGTTGCTGAAAGCCTGGGCGTTGGGTGCTATTTATAGCACCTCGGGGCGCCCTAGACGTCGGGGGCGCCCCCCCACGTGTCACGTGATCCGAGCTTCGCTCGGTCAACCTCTATCCCACTCGAATAGGGATGAGGTTTGACACTGGGGGCGCCCTGCATGACTCCTTCAGCGCGGGCTTCTCGGCTGGATAAGGGTAATCGGCTTCGCTGCAGTAGGCGCGGGGCGCCCTGGGCACTGAGGGCGCCCTGGGTGTTCGGGGCGCCCTGGCTGCTGGGGGTGCCCCGGCTGCTGGGGGCGCCCCGGCCACTGGTTAGCCGAAGCCTTTGTTGCTTCGCTTGTTTTGTGTTGCCCCTGGGGGCGCCCGGGACACTGAGGGCGCCCTGCTCAGCTACTTGCCTCTCTCCTTTGGGCATTCTGAGCTGCAGACACACGTTCCTTCGGTCCTGCATCCAGGGTTAGTCCAAAACAATATAAAGCATTAGAGTATTATATTTATACAACCTTAGCTGTCTTGGTTCTGACTTTGGGCCTCCAAAATGGAGCCCTAGGTCGAACCGACGCCTACTATTCCCTCGACGGGGAACGCGTCTTCACCTACTCCTCTCGGGAGAATTTACCTGATGCCAACCGTTCCTCTGGTTGGACTTTTGCCTAGCAGTCCTTTGCCAGGTCTTGCATACCGAGCTGTCCTTCGCCCGGTGCCAAGCAGTCATTCACTAGGGCTTTGTATCCTGGCATTCCTTCGCCAGGTGCCTAGCAGTCCTTCGCTAGGACTTTGTTTCTTGGCAGCCCTTCGCCAGGTGCCTAACAGCCCTTCGCTAGGACTTTGTTTCCTGGTAGCCCTTCGCCAGGTGCCTAGTAGCCCTTCGCTAGGACTTTTCCTGCACACTTGAGTAACATTGTTAGATCACCAATAAACTTAACTTTGAATCCTTTGCCAATATCAAAACAAGGTTTGATATGGTGCTTCCTGCACCAACACTATCATGTATGTTATGTTATGTACTAGGCCCGATGTATCGTATGCTCTGAGCGTCACAAGAAGATACCAGTCTGATCCAGGAATGGATCATTGGGCGGCTGTCAAGACAATCCTCAAGTACTTAAGAAGCACTAAGGATGTGTTCCTAATATATGGAGAAGGTGATATGGTAATACGTGGGTATACAGATGACAGTTTCCAAACAGATAAGGATGACTCCAAATCTCAGTCCGGATATGTATTTATTGAGAATGGAGGCGCAATAAGTTGGAAGAGTTCCAAGCAAGACACCGTAGCGGATTCTACCACGGAAGCGGAATATGTTGCAGCTTCGGAAGCAGCAAAGGAAGCAGTCTGGATCAAGAAGTTTGTCTCAGAACTTGGTGTGGTTCCAACCATTGATGAAGCAATACCGGTTTACTGCGACAAAAATAGAGCTATTGCACAAGCAAAGGAACCAAGGTCTCATCAGCGATCCAAACATGTGCTTCGCCGCTATCATCTGATTAGAGAGATTATAAGTAGGAATGATATACAAATTGAGAAAATTCCCACCGAAAGGAATTTAGTGGATCCTTTAACAAAGGCCTTGCCTCAAAGCAAGTTTGAGGGTCATGTTAGAGTCTGTGTATTGGGTACCATAGCGATTGGCATTAGGCCAAGTGGGAGTTTGTTAGTGATATGAGAGAAGTGTCCTAAGGCAATCGCCTTATAGTTGTAATCATTTATTCTAATAAATGAATATTCACTATTTGAGTATATATGTTTGTGTATTTGATTGAGATCTTAAACTCATTTACTGAATGTCCGCAATACAATTCAGAGCATGAGAGAATTTGTGATGAATTTACAACTAGTGATTATCTCTACATGTGCAATTGTGAAGTATTGAAATTGTCCCTAGTCGATGATTTGATAAATACGGAAACTATCAATTCTGTTGAGACTAGCATGGATTATTCTCTAATCAGCTGATTCTCACTGGCTGGTGACATTGAGATGTCCGGAGATAATCATGAATGCTAGTTAAGGGAACTAGTTCATTGGAGTGACTGGCTGTAAAACTTCATATGGTAGTCTACATATAGATATATCAGTGAAGTTCTTACTGCAGCTTAAGTGCGATGTTCCTTTGTCTTGCTGTGTTCAAGTCATCTTGGTCATGGAGAATTATACTTTGACATCTTAAGCAAGCATCTCCAAGGAGGTGTGGACCCAGGATGATTGGGTATAAGCCGAAGTGCCCGAAGATGTTTGAACAGCCTACAAAGGATTCACCACTCCTTGCGAGGAGATGTATACCCGAGGCCTATCGTCGGATTGTTACTCGAAGCCTCTGGCCAGAGCATGACATGTTCAGAGTATGAATCTCTTAAATACATGAGAGTAATTAGAATCCGTAGGACGAGAAAACGTTACTTGGGCTAGGTGTGACGTAGTCAGCCTAGTGGGGACTGACACACATAGACCATGTCCTGAACCAAGTGGGTATAAGATGGTGAAGGGAATGGGGCACGATTCATTATAGCTGCTGAAGGGTTTCAGAATTGTTTCTGAGGTCAACCGTTGATCTATCGATTAATTGGGGATCATGATGTACTACTAGGTGCCACTCATGATCGTTCTATAATTAATTGATTAATTATAGACGACCAGCATAAATCGAAAGCCTATTTAGTCACACGCACTACGAGTAATCCGAGGGATTTAAAATGAGTTGAAAATTGGATTTTCCAATCAAGAGAGATTAAGTTTGGTTGAGCCAAACGATAAGTCGAATCTGAATTTTTCAGAGACGCATCGGAAGCGTAAAATGGCTAAATCTTTTGAAGACTTGATAGATGAATTAAATAAGTTTAATTCATTGGGGCATGGCTTGGATGGGCCGGCCAAAGAGAGCCTCCATCCTCTTTGCTTGGCCGGCCACAACAAAGGGAGAGAACCAAGTTTTTGGTTCAATTTATAAAATAAACCAAGTGTGGTTTGTTTTATAAAATTATGGATGATATAAATTTTTATATAATAAACCAATGTTTGATTTATTTTTTATAGAAATTAAAATGAACCATGGATTGGTTTATTTTATTTTATAAAATCAATCATGGATTGATTTACCATGATAAGGAAATTTATTCCATAGGAGAGAAGATATTTATCATGAATTAAAATATGATTTTAACCATGATATAAAATCAATCTTGGCATGATGGAATAAGTTATTCCATATTTGAGAGGCTTGATGGTTGAGAGGCCACTATATAAAGGACCCAAGGCAAGGCTTGGGTGTGAATCATAGAGATGAAGGCATAGACTCTCTCCCTCTCTTTCTCTCCTTCTCTTCTCCCCTTCTTGTCGTGTGCCAACCAGCCTCTTCTTTTGCTTCGCCGAAATTTTGATTCCGGCCATCCTTTTGTGGTTAGTCTCCCGACTTTTCTCTTGGTTTTTCTTGTCGCGTTCTCGAAAAATCTAGTAGTTCTCAAGAACACGAAACTCGTGGCTTTTCTAAGTCATCCCGAAGACACTCGGCGTAGACGCGAATAGAGGCGGAACTTCCAAGGGACGCTTACGGTTGGATCTCGTCCCTTCCTTCGAGTTACGCAGGTAATATGTAAATTAGTTTACGTTTCTACAAAATTTTAAATATATGATCATGTCTACACAAGATAAAATTGCATGCTTAGATGTGTGGTTAAATGATTTAGAGAAATTATTTATGCTAAACCTTCCGCTGCACGTAATTAATTTTGAAATTACGAACCCGCATCCATGTCAACATGCACCCGGTCCCAACAAAGGATGGCATGGGGAGACGAGTCGTGGGCTTGCATGGATCCGAGGGACAAGGGCCAAAGTCGAAGAAGGCTTGAAGGCACCAAGTCGAGACTGCTGAATGAAGAGTCAGCTAAGTCGTGAGGGTTCGAGTGTTGAGGGAATTGTACTCGGGAAATCCTAAGGTTCGAGTGGAGTGAGAATTGTACTCGAGAAGGGAAACCTTAAGTTTAGGGGTGGACCAGTCTACTAATGCTTGATCAGTCGACCGATGAAGTCCACAGGAAGATCAGTTGACTGATCCATGGATCAGTCGATGGATCAGTCGACTGATGGCAGCTAAAATTCGAACATTGGGCTGTAACATTCGAATCCAAGTGGGACCAATTGACTGGTGCTTGGACCAGTCGACTGGTAATGGTCTTCTTAGCAAAGAGCTCTATTTAAAGCGAGCTCGGTTTTGGCTGAGACTTCTTGACGAAATAAGCTTGGTTAGAGCTTATTAGTAGTCTTCTAGTGATCAGGTATTGTCGAGGGTTTGTGGTGAGGTTTCTCTACCCACAAGGAGTGACAAGAGCTAGCCAGAGGTCTTCCGGGTGTTGGACCTTGGATGGCTATAGAGGGGGGGGTGAATGTAGCCAGACACTCAAATCGCTCCCTCTTCTTTTAACTTTCTTTCTGTGATCAGATTAGTAGCAGCGGAAACAAAATGCAATAGAAAGAATAAAATAGAGCAAGGAATCAAACCAACGCTAACACAGCGATATACAAGGATCGGGGATAACTTGCCCCTACTCCTTGGCATGCCCATAAGGTGGGCGATCCCTTAATCGTCGCCAGATCAAGCCCCGGTGAACCCGGATAAGATAGAGCCTCCTTCTCGGTGAAGAAACCTCTCCACAAATCTCACGGATGATGGAACTTGAGTACAGGAGATCACACAAGAAGGAATGCTCACTCAGATCTCACAAGGATGTAGTAGAACGCTTAAGCACAAAGCAACAGAGAGCTCGAACACAACCCAGTCAAACTTCCCAAGTTTCTGTCTTGTTCACCTCTACTCCTCTGCTTCCAGCTTCGTCTCTTAAGCTCCTGCTCAACGTCGCCAGCTCTATCAGCACCACTAACTCACACCCTGACCCACTGACCTCTCTGAATACTCAGTCCACTGGACACTCCTCCAGCTGAGCCTCCGTCAGTTGCCAGTCACGCCTTCATCAGTTGCCAGTTGCGCCAGACGCCATTGAGACCTGAAAACACAATAGATCCAAACCTGCTCCATGGAAAATCCTCCATTGACCCTCCTTGAGTGTTTGAATCACCTGCTATCACCTGCACACTCCAACAGAGGCCTAGCAAATCGATATCAAATGAAATCAGCAAGTAGAAGAGAATCGGCAGTGAAAACAGACGCGATCAGAAACTTCTGACAACATATTTGAATTAAAGTTATGCTCCTGATCGGTCCCCAAACCGATCAGAGAGGACCCTGATCGATCACCAGACCGATCCAGCAATCTTCTGCACACTCCTGATTGGTTCCCAGACCTATCCAGCAGTCTGCTGCATACTCCAGATCGGTCCCCAGACCAATCAGGCTGTGGCCTGATCGGTCACCAGACCGATCAGGCTGTGGCCTAATCGGTCACTAGACTGATCAGGCTGATCCCAGACCGATCAGGCTCCAGCCTGATCGGTCAGGGTGAGAAACCTCGCGATAGTTGATCGTTTAGTTTGATCGGTCACGGTGTCTCCCTGATCTGTCACCAGACCGATCAGGAGCCGATCAGTAGGTTTGCCAAAGTTACTGGAGACTCCCTGATCGGTCACCAGACCGATCAGACATCGCTGGATCGGTCACCAGATCGATCCAAGAGGGAACTTCGTGCCAACTTCCCTGATCGGTCACCAGACCGATCCGGGCAAGGCCAAACCCACTCTTAGTCGAGAGAACCAACCTCCGGCCCATCTCCGACTCGTGCTCAGTCCTCGGACCAAGACTCCGTGTCCAGCTTCACTCATCGGGACTTCAACCTAGCCCTCCAAGCTAGGACCTGGCTTCACTCACCAGGGTTTCGGTCACCCGACTTCACTCACCGGACCCGACTTCACTCACCGGGACCCAACTTCACTCACCAGGATTCAACCTAGCTTCACTCACTAGGATTTCAATGACCTGGCTTCACTCACCAGGACCCGGCTTCACTCACCGGGATTTCAACCTAGCTTCACTCACTCGGATTTCCATCACCTGGCTTCACTCACTAGGACCCGGCTTCACTCACCGGGATTTCAATCACCTGGCTTCACTCACCAGGACCTGACTTCACTCACCGGGATTTCCATCACCTGCTTCACTCACCATGACCCGACTTCACTCACCGGGATTTCAACCTAGCTTCAATCACTAGGATTTCCATCACCTAGCCCTCCAAGCTAGGACTTTTTCCCACCTAACCCTCCAAGTTAGGACTTTTCACACCTAGCCCTCCAAGCTAGGACTTTTCACACTTAACCCTCCAGGTTAGGATTTTTCACCTAGCCCTCCAAGCTAGGACTTTTCACTCAACCCTCCAAGTTAGGACTTTTCACCTAGCGCTCCAAGCTAGGACTTTTCACCTAGCCCTCCAAGCTAGGACTTTTCACTTAACCCTCCAAGTTGGACTTTTCACCTAACCCTCCAAGTTAGGACTTTTCACCTAGCCCTCCAAGCTAGGACCTTTCACCTAACCCTCCAAGTTAGGATTTTTCCACACCTAGCCCTCCAAGCTAGGATTTTTCCACACCTAACCCTCCAGGTTATGACTTTTCACACCTAGCCCTTCAAGCTAGGATTTTCTCACACCTAACCCTCCAGGTTAGGACTTTTCAACACCGTGCCTAATCCCCGATGAGGACTTAATCGTAATCATAATCATCAACCTAAACTAAAATCGGTGTCAACACCAAAACAGCAATCAGGGTCAGACTGCATCAACAATCTCCCCCTTTTTGTTGTTTGACAACCCGATTTTAAGTTTAGGGATTTGAAATCAATATTCTCAAATTTCAGAATCATTGGGGAATCAGGATCCTCCCCCTACAACATGATCATCCTAAACTTAATCAACCATTTTCTCCCCCTTGTCAAACATCGAAAAGGGTATAGTTATTAAGTTTGAACATACCTCCCCCTCAAACACAGGTCTCTCCCCAAACCAAAAGAATCAAAGGACAATTTTTGAATTGCATATGAAGGGCATATACCATATATGTATCATGGCAACAACATATATGCATCATACGGCAATAAGTGTGAATTTCACATGAATACATATACAGAAGTATATCATGGTCAAACATGTATATGTTTCATATGACAAGTAAGGAATGCATCTGTATTCGACACATAATCCTGAGTGGTCTCCGTGACCAATCAGGTTCGTTGATTACTTGATACAGAAATATTTCTTATTAGTCTGGGGAGCGATCAAATTTCAGAAAAATTTCTGAAACTCTGATACATTCCTGATCAGACTGCATTAACAATTTGCATTCCACAATAGGGGTGTAGACTCTATTAATATTCGACATTTCAGAAACATTTCTGAAACACGACATCAAGAACAAGAGTCATGGCTCAACAAACCCTTTCTTATGAATTTGAACATTCCAACATAGGTTTGTATCAAATCACTATTAAGTACCAGGTTTGTACCACTTGAACAAATTTGTGCTCCCTTAGTACCAGGTTTGTACCAATGGGTGATCAAGTATGTTTCAATTGTAATCAGATTGTATCATGTTTGTTTGTATCAGTATGATCATTAAACTGATACAATTCGACGACAAGTGATTGGTCTGAGAAATTTTTTGGATCATTTTGGAACGATCTGGGGGTTCCTTGATCAGAGTTGATCTGATCGGTCACCGGACCGATCAGAGTGATCCCTGATCGGTCTCCAGACCGATCAGGGTGAGTCCTAATCGGTCGGTGGACCGATCAGGTCTGATACAGACGACAGTTCAGAAACTCTGAAACACTTCTAAACCCTAATTCAATTAGGTTTAATCCAAGACAGAATTCCATTAAACACAATTCATTTCCCTTAACCACAACAAACAACATGATTCATGTCCTTCAAACTAAAAATCAAGGAATTCTATGGGTTTAAGATCAAGAATTTCTATGGATCCAAACAGATTTTTCATTTCACACCAAAGATCAAGAATTTCTATGGATTTAAGATAATACCACAAACAGGTTTGTATCAAGGCATGATAAGTATATTCCAAGCATGATCATGTTTATTCCAAACAATTTTGATACTCCAAGTTACTCTTGATAATCAGACTTTATAGCAAATCATGGAACTTGAGTGCTGAATTTTGAAACATCATAACTATGTGAGCATACTGTTTTTAACCAAAATTTTCATGCCATAGACTAATGTTAATAGCACATAGAGTAAATCATGGCATACTTAATCATGTTCACCAAACAAAATACCTTAAGCAAAACCTAAGCCTAAACCTTAAGCTCATGTTTTTATCTATCAACACCTTATGAGTGATCAGTTCAAATTATGTGTTGATCTTGTTCTTAAACAAATTTGGCATGTCATAGATTAACATTAATAACACATACATTGAAGTCATGCCACACTCAACTAGGTTCATCTCAAACATAAGAACACTTAAACCTAAGATATATCATAGGTTATTGCAAGTATTTTGGCTAACTTCTAGATTTACAGTGAACTATGGAGTTCAATCCTAATCATGGCATATTGAAGCTAAAACTCATGGATTGGATTGAAAAGTCATACTTCCAAGTGTGTATTAAGGTCATGGCTCCAATCGATTTAAAATCAAGCTTGTATTAGGCTTCCAAAGCAAGTATGCATGCAATCATGTTGTATAATACATACAAGAAAATCATGGCATATGTTCACCAAACACAACCTCTTAAGCTTGAACCATAAAATTCAATAATAAAACTGATCATCTTATGCAATCCATGGTATAAGCAAGTTATGTGTCAATCTAAACCGTTCATGCAATATATATAATTTTTTCAAAACTTGTAGATTTATTTTCAAGCATGGATATACTATTATTCGTTGCATGAAAATTTTCTTACTACTCAAGTGAAATTTCATAAAACACTATATTCAAGAGTATATCATTATAATTGTGTTTGGAGTACCAATTATCAACAACCAATGTTGATAGATACTCCCCCTCAAATAATGCTTATACAATTCTAAATATTGAGGTTTTAGATACCCAAATTTTGGGACCTAATGCATCAACAATGAGGGACTTAGGCACCCATGTCTTAATCAATTTCTTTCTAACCTTTTGAACCCTAGAATCATTTGATGATCTAAATTGGGTTCTTGACATTAATGATACAAAAGTTGGTTCCTTAGGTCGGTAACCTATACCGGCCTTGTGGTAAACCGCCCTTTGGGAATTGAGTATCATGTCTAAGGTTTTGGAGCTAGATGAGAATCTCTCAAGAACATTCTTGAGATTTTCAACTTTGCTCTTTAAGTCCTTATTGTCATTCTCAAGGGTCTTAACATGCAAGTCATCAATTACCTCATCCTTAGAGGTTTTTAAATGTTCTACTTCCAATTTCAATGACTTAACCTTATTCTTTGATTTCTTTAACAATTTGGTTAAACATGCGATATCTCTATAGCACTTATCTAACTCGGGAGTGATTACCTCTTCATCATCTGAGGATGATGAAGGCGCGGTTGAGGAGCTACTTGATTCATCATCACTTTCCTCCTTTGACTCCTCTAGTACCATGAAAGCAAAGTGATGGGTGCGCTTCTCCTCCTTTCCTGCCACAAAAGCAACCCCTTTCTCTTCAGAGCCTTAGTTAAAGATCTCATGTAATTCCATTTCACAAAATAGATCTTCTAACTTAACTAAGGAAAGATCCTTGGAAACCTTGTAGGCATCCACCATGGATGACCACAATGTATTCCTTGAAAAAGCTTTTAGAACTAACCTTACTAGATCTCGGTTTTCTACCTTTTCATTGATGGAGTGGAGGCCATTGAGGATCTCTTTGAATCTTCCATGGAGTTCACTTACCTTTTCATTTTCTTCCATGGACAGATTTTGGAGTTGACTGTGAAGGAGGTCCTTCTTGGCTATTCGGGTGTCTTGAGTTCCTTCGTGGAGCTCAATGATTTTGTTCCAAAGATCATTAGCACTTGTAAAAGGACCCACCTTGATCAACTCCTCCTTGGTCAACCCGCAATGCAAAGTGACCACCGCTTTGGCATTTGCTTCACTTGAGAAATCGAGATCTTTTCCTTCAACATCTCTTGGAGGGATAAAACCTTCTTTGACCGAGAACCATATGCTCATGTTTGTCTTCAAATAAAACTCCATCTTCGATTTCCAATATTGAAAATCTGTGTCGTCGAAGAGTGGAGGTCAGTTTGTGCTCATTCCTTCTCTTCTAGCCATCTTGTTGATAACTCTCGGATGTTAAGCCGCTTGTACAGAGCTCCAAGCTCTGATACCACTTGTTGGACCTTGGATGGCTATAGAGGGGGGTGAATGTAGCCAGACACTCAAATCACTCCCTCTTCTTTGAACTTTCTTTTTGTGATCAGATTAGTAGCAGCGGAAACAAAATGCAACAGAAAGAATAAAACAGAGCAAGGAATCAAACCAACGCCGACACAATGATATACAAGGTTCGGGGATAACTTGCCCCTACTCCTTGGCGTGCTCGTAAGGTGGGCGATCCCTTGATCGTCGCCAGATCAAGCCCCGGTGAACCCGGATAAGATAGAGCCTCCTTCTCGGTGGAGAAACCTCTCCACAGATCTCACGGATGATGGAACTTGAGTACAGGAGATCACACAAGAAGGAATGCTCACTCAGATCTCACAAGGATGTAGTAGAATGCTTAAGCACAAAGCAACAGAGAGCTCAAACACAGCCTAGCCAAACTCCCAAGTTTCTGTCTTATTCACCTCTACTCCTCTACTTCCAGCTTCGTCTCTTAAGCTCCTGCTCAACGTTGCCAGCTCCATCAGCACCACTGACTCAAGCTCCTCTACTCCCCCACACTTAAGCTTGAGCGTCTCGCGAAAACACTAACTAAGTATCCCTTAGGCTTTCTTAAGCATAATTAGAAACAATTGAAAAGAAATTACCTAAGGTTGTCAATTCTCATAAATCTAAGCTCTATGGATTAGTATCTTGTCCTTAAATCAACAACTTAGCCTTTTCATCTATCATGAGTCATTGAGATGAATTTAAATCACTAGCCTTTCAAGGGAAGTTTTGGTGGCTCTCTCCTTAAGTTCTAAGTTGATGATGGAAGTGGAGCTCACTCAAACACATATGCTTCTTGCACTACCATAGGCTTGCTTATTATCTAATCTCCACCATTAATCATGAATAGGATCAACAACTATAAAAACAAGTGAAAACATGGAAAATGATGAAAAATGGAATAAAAGCAAAGAAAATGGAAAAATGGATTAAGTGGGAGACTTGGTTGCTCAAGTATGTTTCCAATGTGCTTTGCCCCATCTTGACAGTCCTCTAATGATATCAAGAGTGTGGTGAAGTCAAATTTAAGCAATTGCCTTTGATTTGGATGAAAAACCCTTTTTGAACTCAATGTGCCAAGTTTGCCAATTTTTGTGCCAACCTTGCTTCTTTCACTCTTTTCTCAGATTTTTTTCTTTCTTTCTTTCTCTCTAGTGAATTCAGAATGTAGTAATGCAAGGCTTGGACTCGGATGAGAAAAAAAATCTTCACTAATTTATGGTGCCAAAACTCAAGTTGGATGCCACTTGTTTTGTTTCTCTCTTTTTTTTTCTTTTTCTTCTTCTGATTTCTCTTCTTTTTTTTTCCTCAGCTGCTAGCTCACTGATTTTACTGCAGCTTCTTCTTATTTTATTGATGATGTGATCAGCTCCTCCAAATTCAGTAGCATCAATTAATTCTTGCAATCAAATGATACAAAAACCCAATTTTCAACCTCTTCTTGATACCAAACTGACTCATGGCAATTTAATTTCTGATTTTTCTCTTTTTCAACTGCATTTCCAGCTCACTTCTTCACCTTGTTGTCGAATGATCTTGCTCAGAACAATTAGCCTCAAATAACAGTGGAAAGTTCACTTGAATTTCAGCTCCATATTCAAGTTCCATCCATGGCACACTCACTTTCAAATGGATACAAACTGTTTTGTTTCTTCTTTTTTTTTTTCTTTAAATTCCAGCAACCCCTGCACTGATTCAGAAATATCCAACTGCAATTCAGCTCCTAGAAAAGTAGCCGAAACAATTTCATAGCACTCTTTTCACTTGGACACAAAATTTCCTGATTTTTCCTTTACACAGGTTTTTTCTCTTCACTTGTTTCCACCTTGGTTCCTCAACTCTGCACAGATTTCTGCTTCAATTCAAACTTCACAACTTCAATCCAGATTAAACAAAGAGTTACTGATTTCATCTTCCATAATTCCTACTTGATCCAAACCCTCTTGTGCTACCAACTCCATTAATTTCAGATTTTTCTTCATGGCACAGATTTCTGCCTTGAATCTGATTTGTTCAGCTTGTCTTCAGATTTCAGCACTCGGCAGCAACCTTACACTAGTTTCAGCTCAGATTTTTAGCTTCTTTTCAGCTTTTGTACAGCCTTTAAGATTCTTTTCAGTTTCGGTACAGCTACAATTCAAATCAAGCTGTCCAAAACAGCTTTGGCACAGCTTTGTCTTCAACTTTCTGACTTTTCTGCAAAGAACAGCTGAGCTTGTTTTCTTCATTCATCAGCCCTCTCAATTCAGACTTCCAACAAAAGGTTGCTGATCTTGACTTCCCAACTATTGAGCCAAACCAATTTCTCTGAAATAGCAGATTTTTTTTTCTTCTCTTCACCTTGGCACAAGCTTTTGCGTGCCATTGTTTCTCATTGCAGAAAAATTTTCAAGAATCACACCATGCCACTTTAATCTTCAGAATATGATGAAAACTCTATGTGCTTGAATTGATTTCCATCCTCTTGCTCATTTTTGGTATCAAACTCAACTCCTTTGGCACATGAAAATTTTTTTTTCGAATTGAAGTGCCTCCTTGATACCAAATCTTTCCAAAAAGCTAGTCACTCCCCCACACTTGAATCTTTGTCCGTCTCGGGCAAAATATCATTAGAAACATTTCAAACAACACGTCTAAAGAAAAATGGGTAAGCGTAGGAGATAAGCAAAGAAAAAGAGAATAAACATGATTTTTGTCAATATTGATATGGAAAGGAAAACAAATGGATTAGCCTCTATAGATGTGATCCAATCATTGAAATATGATTTTGAAAGAACCTAAGTAAGTTCTAGAGCACAATGACATATGTGTATCACAAAAGTAAGGCTAAGTCTCACTAGGTAAAAATAATTCATCCCAAGTCCTCAATTAAGAATCTAAAGCAAGTAGTACTCAAGCATCCAAGATTTCATCCATTAGCTTAAATCCTAAGTTTTAACAATCAAATTTAATTTGTTTTCAGAAGACTCTAACATGCCATGGAGAATACCTAAAGGGATACTTTTATTTCTACTCATGCAAAAGTGCTAAAAGCAAAGACATGGTAATTACAATGCCTCAGATCAAAGGAAAATTCTAATTCTAGGAAGCATGAAAATGAAAAATGAAATAAAAGAAAATACAAGAAAAATCCAACTTCCCTTTATTCTGGTGGACGGAGTCTATCCAGAAGAAGCCTCCATCTTGGTAGTGGAGGTGTCTGGGTGGCTGAAAGATGTCTGACTCCCCCACACTTGAACTTTTCAAAAATTAGCTCTGGTGGCCTAAGGCGATTCAGATTTAAAATCCACTGAAGGAATGGAGTTCTTCGAGTTAAAGCAAAATCATCTCCTCCTTCTTTATGCCCTTCAGAAGTCCTTCCAGGAGGCTGAAGTCTGTTCAGTTGGAGCACCCACTCCTGAAGTCTTCTGGACCCTGCAAAAACATGTAATACCTCTCTCAAGCGTTCAGGGTCAGAAAGAAATGATATAAGTTCAGTCTCTGCATGAAATAAATCCAAATCTGCATCATGTCCAATTAAATCAATTTGTGGTGCCTCAATAAAATTTTCAAAATCATTTTCTACAAAATTTGCATCCAGGAGCTCATAACAAATAAAGAAATCAAGTTCTGGCACATCAATAGAAATTTCACAATTATTTTCCATCCAGGGTGTATCATGCAATGTGTCACAGCCAATCAAATCAATATCAGGTATCTCCATAAGTCTTTCACATTCATTTTCAGCATATGAAATAGCAAGAGATTCATCAAAATAAATAACATCAATTTCAGGCACTTCTAAAAAATTTTCACTATCCATATCCACAAAAGATGTATCAAAAGATTCATCATAGAAAACAACATCAATTATGGGTGCCTCTAAAATTATTTCACCACCCCTATCTACAAGAGATGTATCAAGTAATGCATGATGATCAAGGAAATCAATATTTGATACCTCTATTGGATTTTCACAAAAAATCTCTACACAAGGTATATCAATAAATACATCAGAATCAATAACGTCATCCCTAGGTACCTCAATGAATTTTTCTGAAGAAGGAGGAGAAATACTTACCTGAGCGTGCTGGATAATACCTGAAGGGTCTATAATAGTAGCTGTATCTGTGGTCTCCTCCTGGTTATGTTCAAGCTCTTCTTCAGCCTCAGGCTCTGGTGGACAATCAACTGGTGATCCTTGGGTGCTTGCTTCCACCGTGCAAGTCCCTACACTTTCTGGTTCGTTATCTAAATCTTGTGGTGGTCCCTGGGGCTTAGTGCAATCCCCTACACCTATGGAATCATTCTCTATGCAAGTTTCTTCTGTAATATCTGCAACAACAACATTAGAAAAATTAGGTCCATCAATAATACTATCATCAGAAAATAGGAGTCTAGGATGGTCCTGTGGAGCTTCAATTTCTTCTTCTGGAGCTGAAAAATTTGAAATGAATTTTGAGTAGGAATCTCCGGAGGGATGCATGCTGTAGGTGCCCGATATTTGATGATTACATCTTCTTCTTCTATCAAATGTGCAAGATTACTTGAAGAAGGACTTGGCCATGCGTTAGGGTCACCTTGAACTGATATAAATCCAACTCCGGGGCTCTCAGAATTAAAAGCAGCTTGAGAAGCTAATTGTTCTGCTCTCTGGGCATTTATCTGATTCAGCTGATCGACCAATTTTCCCAAGTGTTCTTCGATGTCTTGCCGTTGTTGTTGTAAAATTTGCTCTTGTTGTTGAACTAGTTGCAACATCTCCATCATCCTCTGTTGTTGAGCCTCATCCCAATCATGATTCTCGAAACCTCCTCGGTTAGTGTGGAACCCCTGTTGGTCTTGAAATGGAAAATAGGGCTGCTGAAGTCCAGGAGGAGGTTGTGCATGCTGAAATGGAAATTGTTGGGGCTGCTCAAATGGATGAAATGACTGATTTAACTGCTGAAAACTTGGCTCAAAAGTTGGTGGAGATGGCTGAAAATTGTAGCTCTGAAATTCTTGGATCTGAGGTTGAAATTGTGGTGATGAAAACTCAAATTGAGTGGGCTGAAAATTCTGATTTTGTTGTTGGAAATTCTGAAATGGTGGCTGCCCATGCTGAATTTGTGGCTGGAAATTGGGCTGAAATTGCTGAAATGATGGCTGCCCAATCTGAAAATTCTGGAATAATGGCTGAATGGGCTGAAAATCTGGCTGAACTTGTTGGAATTGCTGTGGTTGCTCTAATTGTTGTAATGGTGGCTGAAAAAATTGATTGGGTTGTTGAAAATTTTGGTTGCAAGGTTGTTGAAATTGGTTGAAAGGCTGAAACTCTGATGACCACATTTTAATCTTGCAGCCCTGTCACAAAACAAACAAGAAAATGGCAGCAACCGTATACAAAAGATAAAGCAAAATAAAACAGAACCCAATGATATGTCAAAAAGCATACAAGCAAAAATCAAACAAATCAACTAGTTGCTTCCCCGGCAACGGCGCCAAAAATTTGACGGGCCCAAATATACTATGTTAAAGTTGTCACGAAATGTATGGGCTCATCAAATTTAGAATTTATAAATGAAATGAAAGCTGGAAACCCTTTTACAATCAAAAATATGAAAATGTAATATAGGGGCCACAGGTCGTATTTTTCTCAGGGACTAGTTGACGTTGTTTGATTCGCGCTTGTATTTAGGCGTCGTTTGTGTTTTCGGGTTTCAAATATGATTTGGGTTTTGAGTTGTAAATTTGGAAGTGAAACACAAGGAGATAAATGAAACTAATAAGCAATTCAGTCCAAGCTGAAAACAATCTGAAATTTGAATCATCTACATGAAACTTTGCTTAACACAAAACCAGAAATGATGGTGTGGTTGCTGGGATGACAAGAGCTGCCGAAACTGATCTGCATTTGATACCAAGGAGAGAAAGAAATCTAATGTGCCGCAAGAATGCTAAGTGCAGGAAATATACCTAAGGCAATGGTGAAATCTAAGTTTCAGATCAATTGTGCGCAATCCAACTGAGTTCAACAGAAATCGATGCTATACTTATTGATTTCAAAACACAACCATCACTAGAAAAACAGGTGAATTTCTGATGAAACCAGTGCCAAATCAGCTTGGTACACAAAAGGCAAACTCTTATGCCAAATTTGCCACTTCTGTGCCAAGAGATGAATTAATTGCCACAGCTGCAACCTGGCAGTTTAGAAGGGCTGATCGGGTAGAAACATTGCAGAAACTGGAGAGCAAATGCACCAACTGAATGGAGTGCAGAAATCCAAAACAACACATGTCGAAATGGCTGAAGGAGTTGTCGAATTAGGATGTGTGCTGAATTGTTGAGCTGCAGAAATTCTGATGACAGAACAGCTCAAGAGAAGCTAATGGCTTCTTGGCATAAACTTCAGAAATGACTAGCCAAAGCCATGTTGATATAGAACTGATACAAGATCAGTGCCGAGACCTTGCTTGGCACAAGGTGCTAGCAATTGAAACTTATCAGTCAAGTGAAGGAAAGTATGTGCCAAATGGCCACTAAATGTATGGAATGTGTAGCTGATCAATTCAGCTTGGTGTTGGCTAGGCTGTCTATGTAATTTACTGCACGTGTGAATGAAGGAAGTAAAAACCACAACTGATCAGGTCAAGACAAGCTTAATTCAGAAATGGATGCAGAAAATCAGAATCCTTAAGCAGAATTGGAATGCGGCAACTAATTAGGAAGGGATCTAACAGATGCAAGCTGGAAACTACTTGGCACAAATCTTAGAAGCTACAACTAAAAGAAAATGTTCAGATTTAATGCTGAGCTTGCTGCAACTGTGTTGGCATACAATCTGAGTTGGCACGCAACAATATGACTGCAGGAAACTACACTTAAATGCTATGCTATCTAAGCAAACCATCCATCTAATTCGAGAGCAACAATTAACAATTAAACAGCTCAACAAAATTCAGAAAACAAGCAATCTGAGACAACTCAGAAACTGAAAGGAATTGCAGAAATGAAATGGTACGCAAGCTGGGAATTGGCACGCAAGCTAAAAAACAGAAATTAAACTGTAAATTGGTCTATTTGTTCACTAAACAAGCTTCTAAATCTACTTAACTTGAAGATTAAAAACTAGATTAAGCTAAACAATTCAGAAAACTTGAACTAAGTGGCTGATAAAACCGCAGATACAGAAAACAGGACAGAATTCAAATTACAGCTATGAAACATTGAAATTAAACTATCTAAGCTACTCCTCAACCATTCCTCAACTCAAGAGCTCCTTGGTCGTCAATCAAGGGAGAACCTCGGACCCGCAAGCTCCGCAAATCAGTGAGAATCGCCTCAGCTACCGAATCTGATCAGATCACTGCCCAAACTGAATTCCAGCTCCGAATTCTTCAAACTAGCTGTGGTGGCTTGCGATTTGGATTTGGGAGTGACCGAAACCTTCCAGGGAACCCCTCTGGTCAGCTCGGATGCAGTGGAAGTGGAGCACAGCTGAGTTCGTTGAATCGGATAGCAGTTCTGCCGAGACCTCGCGCAGCTTGCTATTGAACAGAAAATCCAATCTGAAACCTCACTGAGAACTCTTCACTAACCTAGCCCTTGCTCTGAGGATGAAATTGAGGGATCGCGCCTCCTTTGGTGAAGAAACTAGCTAAAGAACAGTGAAGAAACGAAGAAGACGACTGCTTGCGGCGGAGACGCGACGAGGAAGGCTGTGGCTGTGTTTTTGATTAAATAGGAATCAATGGACGGCTCAGATCGATCGGAGGAGATCCAACGGCTGATCTTGCTCTGATTGAAGCCAAACTTTTATGATGATGATCTGGGGTCAGGATCTGCCTTGTGGTAGCTCGGATCCTCCAGATGTGCAACGGATGGTCCAGATCAACTCTATCTGTGAATGGACGCCCTAGAGCCCTCCTTGCTTGATCCAACGGTTGATTTAGCTCCGATTGGGATGAAACCTTCAGATCTTGATCATAGAGCTTGATCAACCTTAACCCTAGCTCGGATTGCTTCAGATCGTCCCGGATGGCTCAGATCTAGCCGCTCTTGAATCGGACGGCCCGGATTAATCGTAGGCTTAATAATTCGATCCGGTTCACATCCGACTCAAGTTTGACCCAGTATACCCTAGGTCCAGGATCCTTTCATGCCTACAAAAATATATCAGAAAATTAGTGGCCAAATAATCCAAAAATATGTAATTTTGCAATTAAGTCCAAAATAATAGAAATCCTAAAACCTAGGGTAAAATCACAATTAAACAATAAAAACATGGATCAAACATGGATTTTAGCACTTAAAATAATCA